>CANYBF010853347.1:0-10043 GCA_948192965.1 Dalechampia spathulata
TCTGCATTGAATGTAAGAGTTACTATCAAACTGTCGCTTCAAATCTCTAAACTGTTTTCTCTATGTTTTGATGCAAAGATCATCTTTTGGTTTGTTGTTTTAAAATAAAAATTTTAAATTTCTTCTGCTGCTTATTAACTATGTAAACCAACACTTTTATTGCTATATCACATGACATGCATATGCCATGCCATCTAAAATGCCATTTAGCTTTATATGTCATTTTACGTACAACCTCACAACGCCAACTCACATGATGCGCTGTGTGCTTACATTTATGCTCACATGCTTGCCTGCATAGGGCAATTAATTCCCATTATAATCGTAAAATCAATTTTGGAAACTCATAGAATAGATCTCCACCACCCGAACCCAATCTCTGAAGGGTTCAACTAGCACTCTGCTATGGGTTGATTGGGCCAAATCCGAAACCATCCGGTGGTGACTCCTTGTGACTCTTTCAAATCTGTATCATTCCTTGAGGGAACCCCTCTAGAAGACTGCACTTTCACTCTAAGTATGGTCTTCGGTCCATGACTTTTGCAAGCCTTGGTCTGGGCCCCGACAGAAACCAGCGCTCATGGGTGGTGACTCCACTGGGCACATCACGGCAAAAGAGTGGTGTCATCTAAGAGTTTCCATATCAATTTTCCCATCATAGTTGGATTAATTGTATGCATCACAACACTAGTCCATGTCTGCACACACCACATAACCTCTCGTGTCAAGCCGGTGATTGTGGGTGAGGGAGTACCCTGGACTCCATTCCACTCCTTGGGAAAGCACATCTGCCTTCACCACTCGCTGTACTGTACTAAAAACCATCGATGATTCCTGATAGATAGATGCGAGGTATAGTCCTATATCGATGGTTCCATTTGGTTGGATAGGTTATGGACAACGTGGCGGGAGACCTTAGTCTGTTCTCAAAACCAGACTAAAGCCCATGTAGTAAGCCTAGCAACATTCTGAACTAGGACCCTTATTGCATGCTATGCGGATCTTTGCCCTATCATATGAGTTGATTTGCATAAACCCGGCCTATTTTCCTCCCATACATTACTCTTCTAAGAGTCAAAATCCTTTCACGATTCCGTATGGTTGCACAACCTCATGATTATTCCATGGGCGTACTCTTATCATGACAATATGATCATGCCCGTATTGCTCTGCTAAGAGTCGGAATCTTTTCATGATTCTATTTGGTTACGCAACCTTACGCTTATTCCACAGGCGTACTCTTATCATAACAATATGATCATGCCCGTATTGCTCTGCTAAGAGTCAGAATCCTTCCATGATTTTATTTGGTTGCACAACCTTATGCCAATTCTATCGACCTTCTCTTATCATTACAATATGATTAGGTTAAAATACTGTCAAGTTTTCACGTAATCCCTCATATGATCGGGCAACGATCAAATCTCTTGCTTACCTTATTGAGAGAATCACGTTTCAAGTTCCCAGTGTAACTCTGGGCTAGTACCAATACATAGGACAGGAGAACTTGGTTTGACCAATTCTCGTGGAGGTATAAGGTTGGAAGGGAGCATTGCTACATGCTACATGTTCAATAACCGTTTTTGTGTTTTCTGTCCAAAACACGCATACATGCATACTCATGCAAATCTCTAACAAATTTCCTTTGCAGCCATAATGCTGGATGTTTCCTAGCATAGGTCATGCATACATCCTAGGGGTCGTATCATGTGTACCCACGCATACGCATGCTAACTTGCTTTGTTGTAGCCATGCCATCGCATATTTTCTAGCATAGGTCACGCATACATTCTATGTATCGCATCACATGCATCATACACAATCGAATGTGCATACTCATGCATCCATGCTAACTCTTTCTGTCTTGTATAGAAATCATGTCAGACTCTCAGAATGCCAGGAATGTCGCATCCTCATCTATCCCTGCTGCCTCAACACTGGATGAGGCCACACTTGCTACAGTTCAGAAGCTCATCGACCAATCTGTGGTCAAGCTTCTGAATGACAACTTCAAGACCCTCCTACAATAGCAGATATGGGAGGCTCTTAGTCCTGTTGAATTCATCACCCTGCCAGCTCCGATCAAGGAAAATGGGAAGAGTATCAACTTGTATGACATCAAGACTGATGATGACGTCTTGATGCATATGCATGATGTTCAAAAGTTTGAGACTACTGTCTTGGAACAAAAGATAGAACAACTGCAGCCTATCATGAAGACTAAGGGCATGGGGACTGACTTAGACTTTGATGAGTTCTCTGTCTGCGCAATCAAGGGGTTGCCTGCTAAATTCAAGCTTTCTAATTTTCCCAAGTACAATGGAGTTGGGGACCTAAAGAACCATTTGAAGACCTACACCATGCTGATGAGCACCACTGACTTATCAGATGATCAGATAGTTTGGCTTTTCTTTATCTCACTGGAGGGACCAGCGCTGGCCTGGTATCATAGTCTGAACAAGGCAACCACGACCAAGTAGAAGTCTCTTTGTATTGCTTTCTACAAATAGTACGGGTTTAAATCCCGATTTGATGTAACCTTGATGGATCTTGAAATGGTTAAGCAAAAAGCCGACGAATCTTTTATGGATTACTTCATTCGCTGGATGGACAAAGTTGTACTTGTCAGATAGAAGCCTTCTGAAACTGACATGATCAATAAGCTTATCATGGGGTCGCTACCACTCTATCAGGATAGGCTGAAGTACCAAACGTTCCACACTTTTGAGGACATCTACTCAGTGGGACAATGCATTGAGTAGACTGAGGGTAAGAAAAAGAAGCTTTCCTTCCTAAAACCCAAAACCACCACATACACTCAAACGCAACTGAAACCTCACTACGCCAATGCCCTGCAAATACCAAAGCCATAGTACATCAATACTATGCAAACACCAAACCCCATACTCCGGAACACTACGCCATCCCAAAAATTCTCAGATCTTGGAATGCCACTTTCTAAGGTCATTGGATGCCTTCTCAAAGCCAAACTCATCAAACTAGTTGAACCTAACTTCAAAACACCACCCCCAGCCACGGTGGACACCAAAACATACTGCCATTATCACCAGCACCATGGTCACAACACTGATGACTGTCTCTCCCTCAGACTTGTTATTCAAAATCTCATTCACTATGGTGAGATTGAAGACCCTGAGAAATCCAAGTCATTAACCAAGACGAACCCGCTACCAAACTACCAGAATCTTTGATCCTATGCTCTTTTTCTATTCTCAGCAGTAAGGGGAATGCTCAGCTGCCTACCATTACCTTCTGCCCCAGTGGTGGATTTGACATTGGATCCATTGACATATGGTACGAAAGCTCAGAGGATGAGTCAGCTGCTACTCAAAAATCCTCCAAACCTGAGACAACAGATGCACAGGCTTCTAACAATGGCAAGTCGGCCGAGACTCCCAAGGTAGTTAAGCAAGCACTGAAACAACCCAAAGCAACAAACAGGGTCAGGTACTAACAAGATGTCCTCGTGGGTTCGTAACATGACCCGCAGTGGCAAGGTATTAACTCCTCCTGACCTTGAGAAGAAGCCATCAAGAAACCAACCGAGGTTAGGCCCACTAGGGATCAAGCTGGTTCAAGCAATGTTCTAGCTCCACTGCCAGCTGATCAGGTTGCTCAGCCTGATAATGTTATGGTCAAACAGCTGAAGCAGACCTAAGCAAACATCAGCATCTGGGACCCAGTGATGTCCTCCCAACAGCATTGACGAGCCATCGTTGAGGAACTCTCCCTCTGCTTCCACCTTCAACATGAAGAGTCAGCTGGTAAACTGGGAGCTACGATCCAGCATGATCATATTTTCTGATGCGGATTTATCGGCTGAGGGAATCTGCCACAACAGGGCACTGTTCATCAGGGTGAACATCATGAACTTCACCACCCCCTATATCATGGTGGATGACAGTTCTGGCATCAACGTCTACCCACTCAAAGTGCTTTCGAAGCTCAGGATTCAGCTTTCAGACCTCAAACCCTGTAAGACCATTATTAGGGCTTACGATGAGTCCAAACAGGAAGTTACTGGCACCTTCACTGCCACTGTCACTGTTGGGCCGATCGAGTCAGTGGTGGAGTTTATAGTTCTGGACATTCTGGTGTCATTCGCGTTACTCTTGGGCCGACCATGGTTCCATCTGCTGGGAGGTATGCCATCTACCCTACATCAAAAGATTAAGTTTCCATACAATGAAGGTGTGGTTACTATTGCTACCTGCATCCGGGAAGGTGTTCCCCTCATGACTGGTTTCAGATCGCTGTTATTGGGGAACCTGAGCCTAACTCGTACCAACCAAGTCTCACTGTGGAGAACATGATGTTCATGATGCACTAACTGCCTGGCATGGGTTTGGGCCTGTACCAGCAAGGCCCAGTTGAATTTGACATTCCTACAGCCATGTAGGAGGGGAGGTACTACATTGGGTTCGATCCTTACACCTCAGATAAACAAGAGGAGTGTAAGATGATTCTCTTCATCCAAGGAGAGACTCAGCGTGATCATGCTCCCGAGTTGCCTAACTTGGAGGACTTCTATGAATAACAGTTCACCATCTTTGGCGATATCTATGACTTGTCAACCATGACAGCACTTGGGAAGACTGGTGCTGCTTTCACCATCAGCTCTAATGATGCTTTCCAGATCTTTGGTGATGTTACTGATCTCACCACCGGCCGTCTAGAGCCAGAACCTGCTACAGTCACTGTATTGGGATCCAAGCTGCAGAACTTGGATGTGGAAGACCTGCTACTCCCAAAGGTCTATGAGGACATCACCATACTAGTGGAGAACACCTTTAAGGAGCTTATATATGAGGACTCTAATGTCCCTATTTTTATACTTTTTAATGATGATGTAATCCTATCTAAATATGAGGCAATGAAGAGCAACTTTGCTTATGTTTGTGACTTGTATTCTGATGGCATTGTGCATGAGCATCAATATTTCATTAGCATTTTTAATATTAACGCATCTTGCATTGAAAATGTTAACATTAACATAGATGCAAGCCATGTCTCCTCCAGATTGCATCAGACTTGACCTCTAATGAGATAACATAAATAATTAGCATATTGAAAAAGCATGTAAAAGCCTTTGCTCTAGGCTACGAAGACATGCCGGGTGTTGATAGGTCTATTGCAGAACACAGCATCCTTACCAAGCCAGGGTACAAGCCAGTCAAGCAGAAGTTAAGATGCCTCCAACCAGAATGGGCTCAGAAGGTCAAGGAAGATGTCCAGAAGTAGTTGGATGCCAAATTCCTTTAAGTGGTTGACTATCCAGAATGGTTGGCCAATATGGTTCCAGTTCCCAAGAAAGATGCCAGGGTTAGAGTCTACGTAGACTACAAGGATCTGAACAAGGCATGCCCAAAGGATGACTTTCCTTTACCTCACATTGACATTCTAGTCGACAGCGTAGCCACTAGTTCCATGTACTCCTTTGCTGATGGATTTTCAGGATATAACCAAATCCTAATGGTAGTCACAGATAAGGTGAAGATAGCCTTCATCATAGAATGAGGGACCTACTGCTACAAAGTCATACTCTTTGGCTGGAAGAACGCAGGTGCAACCTACCAAAGAGCTACAACAACCCTGTTACCTGATTCAATCAACAAGGAGGTTGAAGTCTATGTAGATGATATGATGGTGAAATCTCCCACCAGAGAAGAGCATCCAGCTGCTCTAGAGAGATTTCTCACACGCATTGAGAAATATGGACTCATGCTGAATCTGAAGAAGTGCACTTTTGGGGTGACGTATGGTAAGCTGTTAGGCCACATTGTTAGCCAAAGAGGTATTAAAGTAGATCCTGATAAGGCAAAGTCGATCATTGAGATGCCTATTCCTAGAATTGAGACTGAAGTTAGGGGATTCTTGAGACAGCTCCAGTACATCAGCAGATTCATTGCCAATCTCACTACTATGCATGAGCCTATCTTCAAGCTTTTGAGGAAGAACCAGCCTATGGTTTGGGATGAGAATTACCAGTTTGCTTTTGAAAGGGTGAAACATTACCTCTCCAACCCACCAATCCTACAACCACCTCGGCCAGGAAAACCACTACTACTCTATCTAGCTTTAGAGGAGGAGTCAGTGGGTGCTATGATAGCTCAGGAGAACGATGCAGGAGTCGAGCATGCTGTCTATTATCTGAGCAAGAAGCTGTTGCCAACAGAGTGTAGGTATAGCACTATTGAGAAACTTTGCATGGCTATGGTCTGGGTCACCAAGAAGCTCAGACATTACTTCCAGTCATATCAAGTGCAGGCAATCTCTAAGGTTGACCCTATGAAGTACTTGTATGCAGCCTCTTCACTAGTAGGGAAACTCTCCATATGGCTAATCCTGTTGTCAGAGTTTGATGTGTAATACATCACTACCAAGGTAATCAAAGGCAGAGTGATTACCAAATTCTTAGCATCCAGGCCGATGGATGACTCTGAAACGTTTGAACTAGACTTCCTAGACAAACACTTGGGGGCAGTTGATGTCTAGAAATGGCAATTGCACTTTGATGGCGCAGTCAACAAAAGGGGTGCAGGTATAGAAGTTGTGTTAATCACTCTTGAAGGTGAATTTATCATGCTTTCAAAGCGACTGTGCTTTTCAGTCACTAACAATATGGTTGAGTATGAGGCATGTCTCTTCGGGCTTGAAGCATTACTAATGGTCGGTGCCCAAGATGTATAGATTTTTGGTGATTTGATGTTGGTCATTCATCAATCCACGGCCAAGTGGGATGTCAAAGAAAAGAGGCTCAAGCCTTATGCTGAATACATGAAGCTCATGATCTATAATTTCAGCTCATATCAGTTCATTCACATGCCATGTGAAGAGAATTAGATGGTCAATGCCTTAGCTACACTGGCTTCAGTTTGTGAGCAACTACAAAGTCAAGCTTAACCTATGATTATTGAGTAGTCAAGGATCCCTTACTATTTTGGAGAACAGGTTATGATGCTTGACCCATCAGATGAGATCTCATGGTATGCATATATCATGAACTTTTTGAAGACTAGAACTTACCCAGAAGAAGCCAACAGAACTGATGAGCTAGCTCTATGCAGGCTAGCGGCCAACTTTACCTAGCATCAAGGTGTTCTCTACAGAAGAACAACATATGGGCTGTAGCTCTAATGCATATCGGGGAAGGAAATTGAATCCATTATGGAAATAGTACATGCTGGTGTATGTGGACCCCACATGAATGGATTCACACTCTACAGGAAAATCTTACGCCAAGGATATTTCTAGCTCACCATGGAGACAGACTGCATACAGTTTGTATGGAGATGTCATGAATGCCAGATCCATGAAGATTTGATTCATTTATGGCCAGTTGAATTGCAGAATTTGATAACGCCTTGGCCATTCTCAGCATGGGGAATTGACATCATGGGTGAGATTCATCCAAACGCATCCAACGGACATCGATACATACTGGTAGCCGTAGATTACTTCTCTAAGTAGGTGGAGGTAGAATCCTACGGTAAACTGGGGGCAAGGTAGGTTGCCAAGTTTATAGAGAAGAATCTCATATGCCGATATGGGGTACCGCATCATCTAGTGTCAGATAATGGGGTACAGTTCCAGGCCCAAGTTGCAGACTTGCTGGAAAATTATGAGATTGAGCACCATCGATCCTCTCCATTTCATTCTCAAGCTAATGGGGTGGTCAAAGTGGTTAATAAGATGATCAAGAAGATCTTAGCCAAAACAGTACAGACCTATAAAGATTGGCATCAACAGCTGCCATTCGCCTTATGGGGTTACATAACCACTATAAGGAGTCCCACGGGTGCTACGCCATACGCTCTGGTTTACGGGATAGAAGCTGTATTGCTAATTGAAGTGGAGCTAAAATCACTTCGGGTCATTCTGGAATCTCAGTTGCTAGAAGCTGAGTGGAAAAGGGCCAGGTACGAGCAGCTGGTCACTATTGATAAGAAACGGCTAAAGACTCTCTATCATCTACAGCTTTACAAAAAAGTGCATGGCCAACGTATTCAACAGAAAGGTCAAGCTTGTTACTATACAAGAAGGTGATTTAGTTCTGAAGCAGGTTAGACTAGTTATCTGTGACCCTCGGGGGGAAGTTTAGACCTAATTGGGAAGGCCCCTTCTTAGTGAAAAAGATCATCTCTAAAGGCGCTGTTCGCATCTCGGATTTGGAGGGTAACGAGTTCTCAGAACCTGTCAACCTTGACCTACTGAAGAAATATTTTGTCTAGAGCAAAGGGAAAAATAAAAATAGCAAAATAAAGATAAAAAGCCTGGTGAGCTAAAAACATGCATAGGCGGTTCACGTAAAAGTTAAGGCAAAAGAAAATTTGCTCGATGAGTTGAAAATTCGCTTGGATAACTCATGCAAAAGTTAGAGTTCTTGAGAGGCAAAAGGAGAGTGTTAAAATAGTTGATCAAAAAATCTCACACAAGGCTGGTCAATAATAGGAGTCAAGTCTGGTGCACATCAAAGAATTTCTGTGTTAGTTTTAACATTTTTCATGCAAATGTTTTAATCTCATTGATGCAAATGGAGCATATGTTCATAAATGTAGCCATAAGTAATGTTAGTTGCAAACACAAAGCACTATTTTTCTTTATTACATATGATTTTGTTGCTTAACAATATTTTATAGTACAGGATTCAGATGTGGCACAGCACCTACAGCTTGTACTCATCATCCGTGGCGGATCCAGCTCCAGGAATCTCCACCAGTGCTATCCGGTGATGAGACCAGGTCCTTTCTATGTGCTCCATGAAGCGAGGCACCAACCTTCCTCCCTCGAACTCCGTCGGTCAAGGAATAGTTTGTTGATGACTGTACTGACGATAGATCCTAGCGGGACTGTAGTGTGTGCAATGCCTAAATCCCGGTAGTGGAATACAGTCTATATAGGTATTCATAGTCACATGCTGTATATACCACCAGGGGCAGCCCCACCTGATCTTGCTCTCAGGTCGGGTCCCTATCTACTTAGTCCAGCCCTCAAAGTTCATCGTTTTTGCCTCGTTGAAAGCATAGCCTTGATGCATATGGCTATGAGGTGCGTACCCCTGAAAATCACCCATCGACGGTGCCACGATTTTGAGCTTCTCTTGAAGCCAAATCTGTAATAAAATAAGATAAAAATAAAAGCTCACTGGGTTGAAAACCTTGCAAAAGGCTACTTAGGCAAAAGTTAGAGCAAGCCACTGAGCTGAAAACCCAAGGGGGCAGTTTAAGCAAAAATTAGGGTATGAAAGCAAAATAAAAACCCGATGAGCCAAAAACCTTGCAAAAGGTGACTCATGAAAACAAAATTTGGGCAAAAATACAGATTTTCTAAGTTGAAAACCTGTAAAGGTGACTTAGAACCCTTACCTGCAACAAAAGCAGACTACCACTGAAGCGCTCAGACTGGCCTTGCTTCATTCTGTCTAGACCAATGATTATTTCTGTTACAATCATGGGGAAAGGGGTCCGACCCTGCATGGATTGACAAAAAGGAATTGCGCCAGCAATCCAAACCCAGATACCCTCAACCATGAAGGGTCTTCCATAGATTTCTGGCCACACAGTCAAAAAAGAGCAACGATGTCGCACCTTAATTTTGGACCGTCTTGACTCGGATCGAATTCGGGATGATCCAGGACCATTTCGGGTTGGTCTTGGGCCACTCCGGTGTGATTCAGATCATTCCGGGCTGTTTTGGGCCAATTCTGGCCCATTTTGGGGGTGTCACACGCTGCATATGTTTCTGGACCCGCCGCATATGTACAAACATACGCAATCGTGTATGTTTGTGACACGCCGCACATGTTCGGATACACGATCGCGTATGTCTCTAGGGCAAATTTTTTAAAAGCTTTGGAACTCCATTCTGCGTGGGGGGTTGGCACTTTTAGGGTTTCAAACTTTTGACCTACGGGATTTCTTAGCCGTCAAGAGACTAAAAATGGGATTAATTCTTCTTAACCTAATTTTGATAATTCTAAGCAATTAGGGTTAAAAAAATCCACAAAATCACTTAGACTTAAG
>CANYBF010853449.1:0-54846 GCA_948192965.1 Dalechampia spathulata
AATATAGTGATAACTTGATGCTTTGTTGTCGTAGTAAATAAAAGAAAAAATAGAATTTGTTTCTTCATCTTTTCAAAATAAATAAATAAATAAGTAGGAGAAATTAACTGTGACATGTTCACTCATCCCTATACAGTTTCAAGATTACTTTTCTTTAGATCTTCGGATGTACAATCAGTTCATTCATATATTCCTCCACCTAAAAACCTAACAGGAGTTGCTTTTTATCCACCCTTATTAGTCTTTTTATCCATGCTCTCTCTGACGGCTAGCATCCACTTTCCACCCTTATTAGTCTTTTTATCCATGCTCTCTCTGACGGCCAGCATCCACTTTCCACCCTTATTAGTCTTAAGTGTCACAATCAATATATATCCTTCATCAATTGTTATTTTTATAATAGCAATGATTATCGAGTTTATATTATTTATTCATCCTTTCAAATTATTAATCTAATTTAATAATTATATAATCTATATTAAAAATAGATTTTTTAAATATATATCGTTCGATAAATAATTCTTAAATTTGATATGTATTTTTGTATTATTTATTTAATTAATTAATTATGTAATAAGTATAACATTTATTTTTTAAATCTATTTTAAAGGATATATAAAAATTTGAACTCTATTTTTTTTCATTTAAATGAATGATTTTTCAACTAAATTATGTTATAATCAATTATAGAGTGTATTTAATGCGTGCACATACTCTCGAATTATAGTAATTTATGGATTGAAAATTAATTGGATTAAATTAATTAGAGAGTTACTTAGAAATAATGGCCATCATGACAGGCTTCTATTTTTTAAAAAATATATATATAATTAAATGATCATTAATTAACTTCTAAATAATTGTTTAATTTTTAAATGACATGCAGTTTAATCTCTGGAATCTTATATAAAACAATTCATCATTAAACATAATTTCCATCTTAATCTCTAACAATTTAAGCTTTACAAACAAATAAAAACCATTAAATGACATGATTAAGTATTTAAAATAAGAGTTGATAAACATGTCTACTTGCATTTTCATGTTTTTACAAAAAAAATTAAAATTAAAATACATTATTAATCAATTATTATCAAAAATTGAAAATCATAATTTAATAGTTAAACAAAATTAAGAGGGAAAGATATGGAAAAAGTGTTTGGATTTGGGGGGTAAATTTATAAATAAATAGAAATAGTGGGAGGAAAACAATCAGTATGAGCTGTCATTATAATAAGTGGGATTTGATGTGACAATTCGATGCTGCCTCTTGTTTTTTAGTATCTTTTCCATTTTTCTGTCGGTCGGCACCCTCTCACTTCCTTCACAAACTTTACTCTTCAATTTATATGTACCCAAAAATATTATTTTTATATAATTTTTATACTAAATAAACATATAAATGATAATAAATAATTTTACTTTATATGAAAAATTAACATAATGTGGTCAAATTATTTGTGAATTTTTAAAATTAAATGTATGCTAAATTTAAAAATTCATTACATATATATATATATATATATATATATATATATATATATTAATCGTTAAAATATAATTTATAAAAATGTGTATGAAAGAAATATAATATTTAGATTTATTAAAACTTTGATTATAATTATAATGATAAGGTGATCAAAATTTTTAATTCTATTTAGTAAGTAAGATAATTTAGATTTTTTAAAATCAATTAATGAATTTATACATTTAATAAATAAATAAATAATAAAATAAAAATAATATAGCTAAATACTTGTTCAAACTATATCATAAATATGGTAGCTATAAATATTATAATAATTTTTCATGAATTTAATTTTTTTATTTTACAAACTTATAAATATTTAATTAGCTTAAATTTAAAGCTTAATCTAGTCTATAATTCAAGACTGGTATCAAAGATTTACTTTTGAATAATAATTTAACATATAATAGAGAACCATAATGTAACATTGATATTATTATATAAAATTAAAATATCATAATAAAAAATTAAATAAAATATAAAATTTTAATTTTAATTTATATCTTTTAAAGACTTTTAATATATAAATAAAAAATTATAATTTTATTTTCTTTATTAAATTAAAATTTGAAAATAAAATAAAATAAAAATAAAAAATTAAACAAGTCATGTTTTGAATAAACTGAAATATTTTAATTTAAAATAATAAAAAATTAAGATTCTAATTTTATCTAATTCAACAAAATAAAATTTATAAAAACAGATAATTTATGATGTTATATTATGAATAACTAAATAAAATAATTTATTTTCTTTTATTTATTTGTATTGAATAAAAAATAACATAAATTAAATTTAAAAATTATAATTTTATTTTCTAATAGTATTTATTATCTTAATTTTAATTTTTTAAAATCTACATATATATCAAAAAATAAAATAAAATTTAACTAATTATTTTTATTAAAAAATCCATAATTTGTTCATTTTCAATAATATAGAAAAAATAAGAAGAATAAAAGGATAAATAAATACTTAATTAATTTTAAAAATATATCATTATCTTTTCAAATAAATTAAAAAATACAAATTCATATTTATTAATAAATAAAAATTAATTCAAAGATTATATCATTCATCTTTACAAATGATTTGAAAATTAAATTTTTTATTTATTTATATATCATACTTTTATATATTAGCATAATGATAAGTTGTTATATATAAAACTACACTAATGTGACTTGGATATAATTCTTAAAATTATAATTATTATGCAATTTTGATTATTTGCTGTTATATGTTTTCAATTTGTTAATTAGATTAATATTTTAATTGTATACTTCAATTATTAGACAATTTATTTAGTTTAAAGATAAAATGTATGAATAAATTTATATAAGTTTATTGATTAATATGATACAATAAAAACTTTATGAGCAAGTTAAATAAAAAATATAATTTTGTATTTGATTATTAAAACTTATTTATCATTTAATTTTTGTTTACAGTAAATTTTTTAAAAATAATAATTAACAAAAAAATTGATTAAATAATTAAGAAAAAAATAAATTGTTAATAAAAAAATAAAAAAAAAAGAAGAGATAAAGGCACCAAATGAATTGTGAAGGAAGTTGCTACCAATTAAATATTTGAAGCGTAAGATCAATTTAATAATCACAAGGCCTCACTCATAAATATGGTTTGTTTTATTCTTCAACAATCTCAAATAAAATCCCCTTTTTTAATATATATAGTATCGATATGAGAAATTGTCAAGTAAAAGACTTTCTATCCATTATAATAATAATTGTTAGTTTGTTTTATTGATAATTAATTAATTAATTAATTAATTAATATTAGCAATTTAAAACCAAATTAACAATAACATTAAAATTATTTAATCTAAAATCTAGAAACCACATATAAAACTTTGAAAGTTGATCTTAAAATTTAGAAGTATTTATTGGATTTTAAAATATATATATATATTGATGGAATCAATCATTTAATGTTGACAAAAACTTGAAAATTCCGATTGAATTCAACTTGTTAGTTACCAATTTAATCCAAAATTAATGCACGTAGATATTTTTCAAAAAGTGAAATCAACTAATTTTGTTAGATGATATTATAATTATGATAATCAAAACTCTTGCTAAATGGTATTTTCCACATGATTATATGGGTATCTCCAAATAATATTCAGGCTACCACACATATATATTATTTATTATTTCAATGACCCACCATGTCCCCTCCTCCCCCCACCATATATATATGTTTTATAGTCCACAAGAAGTTTCAACAATCTATCATAATATCCATTACAATATATGTGGATAATATGCTCGATTCTTTCTATCCATAATCATAATTTATCACTTTCTACTACAATATCCTTTTTAAATAAATACGTTTTCATGACTTGGGTGGTCAGATTATTTCAAATATAAAATCAAAATAATTATATATGCCAACCCACCTTCATAATGTTACGAATAATGATGCCTAATAGTGATGGCCATTCATGGCTCTTTCTACTCTCTAAAGATTGCCAGCTTGTATCCTGCCATTGTCCAAAACCCACATAATTTATCCAGACAAAATAATAAATAACAGTAATAAAGACAAGAGAGGAAGCATTTTTCAACAAGAATTCATTGAACAGTGGCTTTAGATTGGAGAAACGAAGGATGACAATCTCACCATTCCTTTGAGAGCTGTAAATTGAATATCATATGCACCATGAAAGATGTCCACGTCCAAGTCCAATCTCCAAGGGAGTCTCTCCCAATCAGTATATGAGAAGAAGAAGAACTCCATCATCCAGACTTGTACATTTTGGCAGCAAGATTCATTTGGCTTTATTTTATAGAAGATTTCTGTATATACATGATATATACATAACTTAAGGACCTAGGCTGTTGCGGTTCTAGTATTCTCGAGACCGAAATAGAAATAAAAATGAACGAACGAAATTCCTGTTAACTGCACTCGAATTTTCGGGAAAACTAATATTTAATGAGCATGCTAACTCTACTCGGAAAAAAATTAACCACTAAAACCTAAAATACGTCAAAGAAAAAAGAAGAGAGAAAAGAACTTCCAGAAACCCTGATGGAGAGTGCATATGCATTAAATAAGTAGACCAGGATATGCAATCTTTTCATGATTTACCCTTTGCCATGGACCCTTCTCTTTGATTACGGAAGTGACTGAGAAGCTGCTGAGCCTGCAATTGATAGTACATGTGAATCGTAAAATGGCACCTCATATAACATCATCTATCCTATTTAAGGTGTTCTCTCCCGTTCCTTCAGGAAGAAGGTGTTATGATTTTGATAATAAGAATAAAACTGATGTTTGTAATCTGGTTGACTTCTTAATCAATGTTTCAAGCAATGTTTAGAATTCTAAATTAATCAAAACATTAAGGCAATGTCTTGTGAAACTACATACCTTTTCCTTGGCTCTGAGCGTACCAGACTGGGATAAGGCAACAAGAGGAGGAACAGCACCTTCTTGCAAAACTAGAATGCAGAACTTCGGATTATCAAGGCATAATTGCAGCAATACAGATGCAGCATTCTCCTTTCCCCTTTGAGATCCTGATTCAACAATCTCAACCAAGGAAGGGATCCCTCCAGCACGAACTATCACCAAGCGCCCTTCCCCAATGGTTGACAAGTTTGCAAGAAGAGCAACTGCCTTGTCAACCATTCCAGTGGTAGGATCCAACAACTTCACAAGATATTTCACAGCTCCAGCTTGAACTATCCGAGGCTTGTTTTCATGAAGGATTGAAAGGTTGAACAATGCAGTAGCAGCATCCTTTTTTCCTCTGAGAGTTCCAGAGGCTAGAAGATCCACCAAGGCTTTGACTGCACCAGAACGACCAATTTTTGCCTTGTATTCTTCTAAAAGAGAGAGACTAAACAAGGCTGCTGCAGAATTCTCTCTGGCTCCATCATTTCCAGATTCCAAAACATGAATAAGTGGTTCCACTGCTCCAGATTCTGCGATCATGGATTTGACTTCTTCATTAATTGAGAGATTCAACAGGGCCGTAACGGCATGCTCCTGAGTTAGCTTTACACCTGAGTATAGTAGTGAAAGCAAAGGTGCAATAGCTCCACAATGCCCTATAAGGATTCGATTCTCTGTCTTGTTTTTTGCAAGAAGGCGTATTTCTTCTGCAGCAGCAGTTTGTAATTCAAGTGATTGGCTTTGAAGCCCTTCAATCAGACTCTCGACATGAGCAGTCATAGCCTGATCATCGCAACCTGAGTCTAAGAAAGGAACATCATAGATTTTACTGTATCTATGGTTTCTGTTGCCTTCCCCATCTACTATTGTTTCATGAACATTGCCTTCTGATGTTATCTCTACTGACAAGTTGCTGAATTTTTCATTTGTAATTGGAGGAACATACTCAATACTGGATACAGCACTTGAAGTTGATTCACTCCTGCTGTGGTTATAGGACAGTTCATGAGATGCACGTTCAAATACTTCAATGTTCTGAATTCGATATCCATCAGGTTCTTTTCGACTTAATTTAGATAAGAAATCAACACTTTGTTTCTCACATCCATTTCCAACTAGAGATGAACGATCCAAGAACTGAAAAGCATCTGATGGCTTTGAAACTGAGGTAAGATCAGCTTGCTTAGAGTTACTAGAAGGTCTTATATGGTTTCCTTCACACCAACTTGATATCATAGCTTTTACAGTGTAATTGGGAATAAGATTTGTGTGAGCAAGTTTTTGACGGGTCTTCGGGCAAATTGTCAATCCATGCTCAACCCACTTCTGAATGGAAGCTCTATCATATGTTTGACCTGAAGCCACGATTACAGGATCCAACATAAGTTCCAATGATAAAGGGCAACGGAAATATGAGGGGATCAGGACTCCACTCTTGGGATCAACCCGTTCCATTTTAAGCAAGCAATTACGTAAATCAGATATGAGGTCCACAACTTGGTCAATTTGATCTAAATTCCCTTTTGCTTTGTTTGCTAGAATATCCATTCTCTCCTTCTCTACGGCCATACTCTCTTTCAACATTTCCTGTTTGGATGACAAACCTAGTGACTCGATAATTTCGATAAGGTGATCAGTGCAAGGAACAACATTACTTCTCCTACTTCTTACAGCCTCCTTTATATGATCTGTTACCATTTCTGGTTTCAAAGATTGAAGCTGCTGCGTACAGTGCTGAAAACATTCTACCAGAAGTTAGTCACATGCTGAGTGAGTCATATCAAATCTTGGTACAGAAGATTCAGGTATGCTAGAAAGAAAACAGGAAATGGGGTTGAAAGTAAATGATTTTCTCTTAAGAACATTTCCCGAAGATGTACCAGAAATTGCAAGAAACAGTTCCAAATGCACACACCTGGACACTAGTTGAACTTGAAGTGGATGGCGATGGTGCCAACAATCTTGATAATAAACGACAAATCTTTAGGGAAGAGATTTGGATTTTCATGAAGAAAGCTTCACTCTGTCTAACCTATACGTAGGAAAAAAGTATTTGTGGATTAGAACTTTAAACCCATCAACCTGAAACCAAAGGTAATACATACTCTATTACAAGTTCAAATTGTACTCAAAAGAAAATTATGGAATTAAAGGACAGTTTTATTTTTAGCACTGCTTACCAAAAACTACTAAAAACTAAGACGTAATAAGCGCTAATAGAACGCTCTACCGTAACTAAATGGCGTACCAAGTCTTTATGGATAATGTAAGCCTATTATTCTGTCCTGACAAAATATGCTAAATAAAGCACAGAAACCTAACAAACAAACATGTTACTTACACTACGAATCTTGCTCATAGTTGGACACCATTCCTCAGTAAATTCCCGAGCCTCATTAACAGCTAAGTCTAGTTCTTCAAATTCTTTACATAAGATTTCATCAGAAGAAAATTTGTAATCAAGGATATGGACTTCATCAAGCACTGGCTTCAAATGCTTCAATACTGTAGCAATGTTGGTATAATCCTTTTGAATTGGTGCAGGATTCCTGGCCTGGCATGAAACTAGAAGAATGAATCGAGAAATGCTGTTGATAAGACATTTTACTGGTTCTGTGTCCATCAGACCTGTGAGGCATAAGAAAAGCACAGATGGATTTAAATTTTTGGGTATATGAAAATTGCTTGCCTCATCAGAAACACAATGACAAACAATCGCATGAAAAGAGACATTAAGGGGATTATTACTATTTGTAAGAAAAATCAAATATTATTTTATCTCTTGTTTGTTTGTTTCCACCGTGCAATCGGTAGTAGAATCCTTACAAAGAAAGCAAACCATTTTGTAATTTGAGAACATTAATTACAGAACCTTCACCTATTAGAATCTAACACCACCATGAATCCAAGAAGAATCCAAAATTAAGCCTTTATATCTTAAATTTCCAAAGAGTAAGCCAACAAAACCCTTATTGTAATCGATCAGCAACCTCCATAATTAATTAATAGTACATAATCAAAATTTTCACTCAGAACCCATAAGAGTAATCAAGTTTCGATTGCAAAATGAAACGATAAACACATTAATCCAACAAAATCATCTCCCACCCATTAACATATAACATCGAACAAACACGAAAAAGATAAGCTTTTTACAATCAAAACCAAACCTTTCTATACAGATGGCTAGAGATGGTCTGGAACATCAAGGAAAAGACAGATCTTGATAGACATTAAGATGTAACTTCGCAAACAACAGGTTAAAGATTTGTTCTTTATCAAAAACAGTTTTCATCACAAGAGGGAGTGAGAGAGAAAGAAGGAGAGAGCGAGAGAGAGACTGGAAGAGAGCTTAAACAAAAGAAATTATTATATGTGATGAAAAATAAATTAAAAAACAAAAAAAAAGACGAAAAAGGGAGGATCCTTTTTAAGGTTTGGTTGCAGATTGATGGGTTTTGTGTGGGAAGAAAATTAAAATTAATTAATAAAATATTTAGGATGATTATGCAAAATAAATAATGAAATCAATGATTAGCTTAGAGGATATATATATATATATATTTACCAGTCGGACCTCCGTTTGCAAGGCAGCCGGAGTCAAATATTACAATATTATATATTTTTTAATTTTATATTATATAACGAAAATTAAAAATAATGTCAACCATAAATATAAATTCTTATCAAAATAATTTAACATAATTAATTAATAATATTTATAAATAAATATCGAGCTGCGATGATAATAAATTTATCTGTTTTGGGTAAAAAAGATTAAATGTTTGTATAAAACAGGTAATTTTTAAATAAGCTTGGAGTGGAATCAGTTTTAAGTATAAATGATGTCTGTTTAATGAGGAACTGGTCTTAGCTAGCAATGGCAAGAGAATCCCACCATGGAGGCCTGATGGACCACTGAATTTTCCAACTGTATAATTTCCAGATCATCTGTCCTGATAAAAAGATTTTTATATCAGTAGATTTCTTCTGGTACGGTGGTTGCTTGGCATATAAATATGCCAAATTCCTTTGACAACCCCCCACCCCCCATGAGTGGACTCCACTCCGGCTGCATGATTGTCCATTCCGACTCAAACCAACCTGCGTTTTGATTTTATAATGTGTGAAATCAAAACAATAGATGCTTTAGAGAGTATTGAAATTGAAATTGATTATAATTTTATTATCAAATAAAATAAATAGAATAAATACACTTTTGAGGTAAGCATGATATTTTTAATATGATTAAATCTAAATGATCTATAATAGCATAATGAAATATATATTTATTATAATTACAAGTAAAAATAATTTAAAATAATGAAACGAATAACCTATTAGATGAATAATTTAAAAATGAAACATGAAACCATTAAAGGAGTAGGTAAGAAACTAATTGGGTTTCATCAATTCATTACACCTCCAAACAAAGAAAAAGAACCCAGCTTTCCCCATCCCGTCTTAATTACAAAACCCACTACTCTAATTTCTCTGCATGTAATTATCAAATGCCAGCTATATCCATAACAACATATTCCAGAAGATATATAGTACTGGCTGGTTCTTTTCTTTTCTTTTGAGACCATGATCGTTAATTTATTACATGTAAGCTGATCCAGAAAGCGGACAAGAAGGAGATTCCATTTTAACGTTAAGCATTGTGAGTTCGAATGGAACACATCAAACATCACTTTGTCCATATAACTTTAATCTATTGATCTCTAAGTTTGGATTACAGAGTAACTTCATTATTCGGCGTATACGCCATGTCACCTGCCTTAGACGACAACTACATTAAAGATTTGGTAGGAGGAGGAAATGATGTTGATTGTTCAAAATATTTTATTTGTTATTTTCTTGATTTTGTAATATCAATCATATAAAGTATCTGATAATTTAAATATTTAGATCAATAATGTTTTGGTATGATATTAAAATCATATAAATTTATATATATTGATATTGTAGTCTTAAATGAATATTTATGTATCGGGCATTCTAAAACTTTTTTTAATGGGATATTAAATTATTATTAAATTTAATTAAAATTTAAAAGTAAAATATTTTAAAGAAACTTTCCCATTTCAAGGATTGTGTAAAACTCCAAAAGTAGTGCAAGGTTTCACTTTCGTTAGTGGCGTTGTGGACACGTGAAAGGGCAAAAGAGATTATGATTTTCAATAAATAGAAGATAACTAACACAAGTTATTCTACTATTAAAGATACCCGCGTGCCAGTTTTCACCTCGTGTCATCAAAGCTTTTCAATAAGCTAGCTGATTTGATTATGATTATATAAATCTTTTATAATAATGGAATTGGAGAAATGGGTATTTCCAAGCATAGATTTCGGATGTTATGGGGTGTAATGTTAGGCGAGGCAAGTGAAGGTGGGGATTGGTGATAATGGTCAGGTATTTCGACATGTAAAAGAAGTGTTCTGGTTTTCCCGAGCAGATTGCAGAGAGCATCATTAAAAGCTGGGCATAACATATGGCCTTTTGCCTGTTAGGCAGAGGCCCACAACCCACAACCGTCCTTACCTGTTAGCCTGCTCCTGTCCTAAGCCGAATCTTCCACTCAGATTTTGCACAATTTATTTTCACGTGATTACTTTTCTAGGGTCGCTGTCTATCAGGGTCAAAATATGTCCTCGACTGGAACTAAGCCTATCTCCCTTGCACCATCCAACCTCTCGCTGGGTTTTAACTTGCTTCCGCTCCAAGTTTTTGCAAGACAGGGACCGCATTGTAGAGTTGGTTCGAGGATTCTTTCTGGCGGTTTCCTTCCAGACATGTTATGTATGACAAAGGCTTCAGAAAAATGACCAGCTCACCATGGTTTCGTGTTTCCTTTGCTCGTCTGTCTGATACCAATCACACCCAGCTCCTTCTTC
The DNA here is from genome assembly GCA_948192965.1 of Dalechampia spathulata. NCBI lineage: Eukaryota > Viridiplantae > Streptophyta > Magnoliopsida > Malpighiales > Euphorbiaceae > Dalechampia > Dalechampia spathulata. The sequence goes on from CANYBF010853449.1 coordinate 10,856, forward strand.
ATGTTTTCACTTTAACGTGAAGAACAAGCCCCAGCCAGATGCCGTAGCATCAAGAAAGAAACCAATCATATCAGGACACTCAAACTGTTCAAGTAACCATACGCTTGTATCTGCTAAATCTCGGGAATTCTCAACAGAAGGACGGTCGTTCCGCAGAAGAAAAATCAATCAACCCATCAACTAGATATTTAGTGAATTAATTATAGTTAATATATATATATATATGAATAAAAATTATTAAATATATTAATATGGGCAGACGGATAATTATCATTTACGAGAAAGTCATATACTAACAACCTCACTAGTAATGTAGGCTGTAGTGGGATCCACCATTTCGCATGGCCTATATTTCGGCCACGTGTGCTTAAGACTTTTGACTATTCCCTCCTCCTTCGACGGCTAGAACTTAGACGACGGAAACCTCCGTTTTCCTTCTCCTTCATAAGCTCCAGAAATTTCTGATCTCTAACCACAAACCCGCTAATCACCGTACAGTATCCAATCTCAGGTTTTAACTCGAGCCTCTTTTATTAATTTAATTTAATTTAATTGAAGTAGAATTAAATTCCTATGCTCTGCCATCAAGCAGTTGAAATTCGTACTGTAGTTTCGTTGTTTCGAATTCGTAGATTCTGAAATTTTGATTTGCTTACCAGTGAGTTAGGTTTTCTTCCTCCTTGTTTTTCTGCTGAAGTTTGTGTTTTTTGCATCATACAGAGAGCAACGATGGACAAGCTGAAGTTATCTCAATGGGGTGAACGATTGAAGACAGGTGGGGTAACGATGAGCCGAATAGTGAGCGATAAAGTGAAGGAAATGTTGCAGACGCCGACGCCGGAATCGAAGATAGTTGATGAAGCGACATCGGAGATGAGGGAGGAGCCGAACTGGGGTATGAATTTGAGAATATGTGCAATGATTAACAGTGAAGAGTTTAGTGGGACGGAGATTGTTAGGGCTATTAAGAGGAAGATTTCTGGAAAGAATTCAATGAGCCAAAGGTTGAGCCTTGAGTTGTTAGAGACTTGTAGTATGAATTGTGAGAAAGTTTTTTCTGAAATTGCATCTGAGAAGGTTTTGGATGAAATGGTTAAGATGATTGAGAATCCATTAGTGGATCATGGGATTAGAGACAGGGCATTGCAGTTGGTTAGGGCTTGGGGTCAATCCCAGGATCTTGATTATCTTCCTGTGTTTCGACAGACTTTTATGGTGATCCCTCTTCTTGTATTTCTCCATCTGTTTTCCGGAAATGGTGTAATTTTAGATGATTTTGAATTGAATGATTTGATGCTTTGCTTGGCAGATTCTGCAAGGGAGAACATTTCCTCAAACTATAGATGGCTTGGATTCACCTCCCATGGAATATACTCTGGAGTCGTACATTCATCAACAACCTGTATCTCCTCCAGGAAGATATCCCATTCCTGATACAGGACTTGGTGGTCAAAATCATACTGCTTTGGGGTATGATCGTAGGAGCCTATCGGTTGAAGATAAGAATGAATATCTTGTGACTACTAGGAACAGCCTTGAACTTTTCTCCAGCATTCTGAATGCTGACACCGAACCAAAACCCCTTAAGGTAACTTGTTTTCTCAGTATTCTTCCATTGCCACTGTGATGAATCTGATTTTTAAATGGCTCTACATCTTCCCTATATCTGACTATGGTGCCCACATTTGTGGCCACATATAGCTTACCCAAAATATACCCAGGATATGGACTTGGTTCAAATTGAAATTAACGGTCAGTTATAACTCGGTAGAAACTTTATTCTCTGGTCTATAATGTAGGATGGTAGACCAACCAATAATGTAATCATACCTAGTGATTTTATTAAATCTCACAATTGCATTGCATTGATCAGTGTATACCAACCACATGGGGTTATTTTCTTGGATCTCACACCCATTGCAAATTTAGGAGAAACTTTTGGATAGTCTGGGACTATCCTGCTGGATTATAAATCAACCTTTAATGTCATGACATGTTTTGATTTTTATTAAATTTCATGATTGCATTGATTAGTGTATTATTATATTCTAATATATGCAATCATGATCCTGAATAGAACCCAACACATATTATGACGCTGTAAGTTGGTATATAATCCTACAGAGTAGGTTTCGTTTATCCAAATTTAAAGGTGAGTTCTACTTAAGTAAGAAAAAGAGAGGAATAAAACGGCACAAGATGACGTGACTGAAACAATGGAATATTTTGCGTCTGGTTGCAGGAGGATCTGACTTCGAGCTTGTTGGAGAAATGCAAGCAATCAAAGCCTGTCATAGAAAGGATCATCCAAAGCACGACAGATGACGAGGCAATGCTATTCGAGGCACTTAATATCAATGATGAACTTCAGCAAGTCATCTCTCGATACGAGGAGCTAGCAGATGGTTTAAAATCTGAAGAGAACAACCAGCCTGGGAGTTCTGATAGCTCTGATAAGGAGCAGGAAAGTGGGCCGAGATCCAGAGAGCATATCCCAGAGAGTTCTGATAACACCAAGGATAATTTGCCAGTGCAGGTTGGATAAACTTGATGAAAAACAAGAACAGCAGATTCCCTGATAAATTCCTGGCAGAAATAAGATGAATGGTGAATGAAGAATCAGGGTATTCTTAAGTGCAGGTTTATGTTATATGCTTGTTTTACACTGAATCCCTGAATCATCTATCGCTGATCTGTTTTCCCTTTTTGATGTGTAATAACAAGCAATATCTCTATAGCTATGCTTTTTTTTTTTTTTTTTTTTGCTTTTTTGAAATTAAAGTAGCTCTTTGTAATTAAAGGTTCCTGCACTTGCCTTAACTTCAAGATTTCAAATGCAAGAAGAATTGATTTCTTACAATCCCCTTTATCATTGCTTGGAGCCTGACAAGAAGGGTTCTGAAGCTTAAATTATAATGATTGTAGGTTAATCTAATAAGATGAGGGCATTGAGAATATATTAAACTACAATCATTAGAATATCATTATCAATATATATATAAGCCTATATATTGGATGTGTGGCATATTTTGAGCATTTTTAATCTACTTTTTTGGTATTTTCTATATCTTTATTTTGAGTTTTCACTAATTTATTTTTTATAAACCTTTCATATTATTTGATAAATATTATCAATTAATTTCTTATTGAATTATAATGATAAATATTATTAATTAATTTTTTATTGAATTATAACATTTGATATTCGTTTAAATCCCTATTTTGATTTATCATTAATTTATTTTCTATAAACTTTTCATGTTTTAAAATAAAGGTTATCAATTAATTTCTTATTAAATTATAATATTATAATATTTATATTTCATTCATCCTCTATATCTTATCATATATATGCTAGAATTGTATTTTATACCTTTTTATATTTCCTTTGTTTCATTTAATGATTACCTTTCATCTTCTATAATTAATATATTTAAATACTTAAATATTAAATAATGATATTTCATGTCCTCTTATGTTTATGTTTTTTATATATATATCCACATTTCTCTTTTGCTTTTTTTCATCAATTTATTTTCTATAGACCTTTCATGTTATTTAATAAATATTATTAATTAATTACTTATTGAATTGTGACATTTGATATTCTTTTAATGTTTATGTTTCATTCTTTCTTTATATTCTATCTTATCTTATATATGATAGAATTGTATTTTATGCCTTTTTATATTTTTTTTCCATTTAATAGAAATCTTTAATATTTTATAGTTAATATCTTTAAATACTTGAATGTTAAATTATGATATTTCATATTTCTCTTATATTGATGTTTGTGTTATATATATAATTACATAATGAAAATTATTTATTCATTTTTCATTACATTTTAATCTATTGATAATTTACTCAATACATATGACATGTTTTGTACTTTCAAATCTTAATATCAATAAAGATGATTGGAGTATCAGAGTGCGAGAATGTAGAATCTGATAAGCTCTTAATACAAAAAAAAATGATGAACTGATTAGTTTGAAGTTGATTCTTATTGATGAGAAGATAATGTGTAAAGAACTTTTTATATAACTATTTTTATTCTATGATTTTTTAAAAATAATAATATTTTATTGATATTATATAGAAAAATATTATGCATGCTATTATTTACAAGACTTATATGAACGTTAATTAAAGGTTGTTTATTTGACATAAAAAATGTCAAGGTTGTGCAAAATTTAAGGTACTATCAATCATTATTAGGTGAAATAAAAATAATATTCATATCTTCTACTGTTTTACAAAAACTTGAAGAAGAATTGAAAATTACAAGAAATAAATTTGAATTAATTACCTTTGATTTTTACGTAGAGGCCCTTTTCAGTGTGATACCTTAAATCTTCAAGGGATTTTTATCAAAATTTTCAACACCATAACAACATGCATAACAAAACATATTGACAAGTAAAACGAATTTTATCAAAGGAAGGAAAAAATCTAAGTTTTCTTTTTTATTTTTTAAGATACTATATTTATATAAAAAAGTAGTTAGTTAGTCGTTATGAATTTTATAATTGCTTAAATATAATTTATATTTTCTAAATATTTTTAAATATTTATCAAACATTTTATAAATTTTATTTCATTTTTTAAACTAAATTTTTTGTAGTATTTGATCCAAGTGGAGATGAGTTTTCATGAAAGGGGGAATTCCATTTTTGGTGAAATAATGAAATTAATTGTATTTATAAAGTGTAGTTAGTTGTTGTGAAATATAACTGTATTTTATAATTATCTATTTTAGTATATTATATTTGATAAAATAAGTTATATATTAATTTTTTATAATTTATCATATTAAGTCAAACATTAAATCAATATTCTAAAATTATCCTTTTTAATTCAAAAATTCACTTTTAAAAAATAAAATATTATTTTACTTCTGGCTACCGCCAATTGGCTTCTTCTAAAAATAATGCAAAACCGTGCCCTGAAGTTGGGGAAGGGATAATAACGGTTGGTTGGAAATTGCAAGCTCATATTAGGTTGCGAGTCTAAGAACCCAAAAGCCTTCCCTTTTCTTGATAACTAACAAAACAAGAACAAAAAAAGTTAATTTTTTCCCATTTAAGCCATTTCCTTTTCTCTGCTCTCATCCTTGATTCTTTCTCCATTGCTTTGCAAAATTGAAAAACAAGAATGGAAGAGAAGGTTGGCAAGACCCGTCAACAAGGAAGTGAAGATGTGCCCGTACAAGAAGAATGTGAAGATGAGATATTCTGTGAATGGTCTGAATCTGATGACAATAAAAGCACAGGAAATGTAGAGAAAAATCAAGAAGATGATCAGAAAAACAATGTAGTTGCCTCTATACAAATGAAGCTCAGGCAAAAGAAGGCGTTATTGGAATTCAGATGTATGGTAGAAGATGCAATTCTTGGCAATTATCTCATTGGAAAACCACATAAGAACGTTTCCAAAAGAGAAGCACAAAAATTGAGCGAACAGGTTAGAGATTTTAGCTTGTGGGGTGTGCCTTTATTGCCAAGTAAAGGCCATGAAAGCACAGATAATGTACTGTTGAAATTCCTCAAAGCTAAGGATTTTAAGGCTCAGGATGCTTTTGATATGCTTCAGAAGACCCTGAAATGGAGAAAAGAATACAAAACTGATACAATTCTTGAAGAAAATCTGAATGTTGATATTGATTTTGATAAGTTTTTGCAAGTTTTGCATATTGATAATGAAGACAAAGAGGGGCATCCCTTGTATTATACAAGTCATGGGGCTTTCAAGGATAAAGGATTGTACAAGAAAGTATTAGGAACAGAAGAAGGTCGTGAAAGATTCCTGAGATGGAAAATCCAGTGCCTGGAAAAAACAATCAGGAAACTTTCCTTTAAATCAGGGGAAGCAGATTCTCTTCTTCAGGTTATAGATTTCAGAAACAATGGATCAGACATGAAGGAATTGCGCGAGGTTTGCAAGAAAGCCTTCCTGTTGCTTCAGGACCATTATCCCGATATCATTTATAAGAATGTAAATGAGTTCTAACAACCCTATCACATTTTGATTATAGCATTATTTGTTGTTCCGTTACGATAATATATATATATATACATATGCATTTTTTTGCAGATATTGATAAATGTGCCGTTCTGGCAATACACATCACATTTCTTTTATAGAGCAAAAGGCAAGTTCATTATTTCTAGGCAATCAAAAGTCACTCAGACCCTGTTAAAGTAAGTTCTCTAATTTCGTATATATTTATTAGTTTGATTCATATATAGAGACGCGAATCATATACATCTACCGAGCCAGCGATATTTCCTTTTTATGCATATTTTTATCATATGAGAGTTAGAAATGGTTGACATGAAAATTGTGCAATAACATGAAGGTACATATCTCCTGAAAACCTTCCAGTTGAATATGGAGGTCTAAAAAGAGAGAATGATGTTGAATTTTCTGCTGACGACATTGCTTCAGAGCTAATCGTGAGAACAAATTCAGCAGGAAGCATCAGAATTCCAGTTTGTGAGGTACTGACTGATTTCTAATTTCTCTATATTGATCATTTTGTTTTTTTGATATTTCATGTATATATTAACGATGGTCATATATAATCAGGCTGGGGTGACAATGGTTTGGGATTTTACTGTGGTTGGATGGGAGGTGACGTGCAAGGAAGAGTTCATTCCAGAGGATGAAGGCTCGTACAGGATTCTTCTGAGAAAATACAAGGAAAGAAAAATTGGAGAAAGCGTCAGGAATTCTTTTTACATAAGTGAACCTGGAAAAGTTGTCATCACCATTGAAAACACAACCATGAAAAAGAGAAGGATTTACTATCGATCCAAATCCAGACCTTATGTACCCACTTACATGTTCAATAAAAAATGACTTCTTTCTCATTTGTTTGATTCATCCACTTCAGAATTCAGATTTAGTTCTGCTTAGCTGCACTTCATTTTCAGAATGGTCGTTTGGCACATTGTATTGAAATGTTGAATGAATGCTAAATCCCGAATGGCAGCGAGAGACCAGTTTTTCTGCTTTAAATTATAAAGAAATGAACAAGTCCGTTGAATTTCCAAAAACAGTAACAGATAATACTTGCTGAAAATTACATCAGCAGGCATCAACAACGACAGTGCAAACATCCATAAAGAAAGAAGCAAGCAATTAACATGGAAATTTTCTCTCCTTATTCCTGTAATATTTTATTCAGGCGGTGTGAAGGTTTTTTAACTGGTAGACCCATCAATACATAGCCATTGGCCAACAAAGAGTCCAGTACAGTTGAGGTTGGGATTGATAGAGTTGAAAGCCTCGGTCGTCAGGTTGAACATCTGACTAACAGCAAAGCAAGTGTCTCCACTGGCCACTCCGTACACCGAATCGCATTCGATTGTAGGTTTCTTTCCTGTTCCAACTGTTGATATTCATCAGGAAATTTTGTTAATAATCTCTACTTAACTTAAAGTTCCTCAAACTTGATTGCCGAAAGAAAACATTGAAATGTAAGAGTAATCAAAGACTTACAGCCATGGAAAAATCGGCTTTCAGCAATGGAGACGAGGAGAAGAATCACGACCAAGTAAAAGAACATGACGGAGTTGGTAGTGGTAGACTTGGCCATGTCTGCTTAGATAACAGCTCTCTGTTGTTGAAGAGAAATGATGCCGAGTCCTTATGTATTTATAGCAGAAGGTCCGAGTAGAGACGAATAGGTTAGGAGCCAAAGAAGGCAACATCAGAGTGTCTATTAAACAAGAAGCCGGTCGATTGATGCATTTTGCAGCCCAACAAGGCATTTTCAATTAAAATATCTCAGACGGATTTCACAATAACAAAGATTTGGTTTGTAAACAAGTGTGTTTCTATTACAAACACTAATGGAAACACAAGCATTTTCAATTCCCAGAGATGAGTACGCAGAGAACTTCTTCCCAGGAAATTCTTGCGATAAATCATATCTCATTTACACATCTTTTGTGCCGTTGATAAATCCAACTAAAATGGGATAACTTTTCTGATTTATTATTATAAAGTAGCATTGTTCAGATACGGCAACAAGAATAAGACCACCTTAAAATGTTAAAATAATACCAGAACACATTCATGGTTCGTACAAAATAGATCTAACATTATACACACATATAAAGGATCAACTTTGGTGGAGTAGCACAAAACTCGTTTAATCTTATAGATACAAATGGAAGTAGCTTAAGCACCTCAGTCCACTACGTTTCATGCAGTGACCACACATTTTTTACAGGAATCAAACAGCTAAACTCTTCCAGCTTGACAAGTTGTAGAGGAACTGTGATTTGCACGGTCGGCTGACAGTGTCACTTAACAACTAGCCCACACAACCCGTATAAGCGTCGTATGATCTCATTGTCTTAGTGTAGGTAATTCTTCATTGGGTCATCGTGATGTATTTTTGTCATCCTGTATGCTTCCATATCCTCAGGGGTAACCTGAAATTGAGAAGATAATGGTGAGATAAGCATAAGATCGCATCCAACAAGATCCAGTTACTTCCACCATAAAACTCATATAGCAATATGGTACCTCATCATTCCACGTGACATTGTACTTGCGCTTCCTTTCATCTCTCTCTTCTTTCTTCCTTTCTTTCTCCTGTTCAACAGAAAAAATTCAAATCATCATCAGGCTCTAGAAAAGAGTGCTACTTGAAAACAAGCAGGAGAAAGAAAAAGGAGCCAGAAGATCGAATTCAATACCCACCTTTTTAAGTGCTTCAGCAAGTAACTTCTCATCCAAAACCAAATCATCTGGAACCTCCGTTCCCCAAGTAGCAATCCGTTTCTCTGCTGCTGGTTCTGACACCGCTGTTTCAATTTACAAATCCCACAAGTTTAGTAAGTTTCAAGTCAGCTCAAATGGTGGGGCTCAGTAATTAAAAGACCAAGTTATCAAAATTGAGCAAATTCTACCAGAATCTATTGCCATTATTGTTGCCCAAAATAAATAGTAAATGAGAAAATAAAAGTTAAAGCACGAACCTTCTTCAACTTCTTTACGAGCAATATTAGCCTTCATGAGGTCTGTTGCAGCTTCAGCAGCCTTAATTCCAGCAGCACCAGTGCAGTAGCTGTTTCTAATTGTCTGCTTGCAGCACTTGTAACCCCATTGATGATCCTTCCACCATGAGCCCCACACAGTCGTGTGGTTGTTGATATACACATCTTCTTCATACTTGCTTTTAGGAAGCACAGTTTCCTACAAATAGATGACATGATACCAGTCTGAGACGTGTTTAGAGGAAAATAAAATATAAAGAAATGGACTTCACATAACTCGATTTCCTATATTCATGCTCAAGCATCTCATCATTTTATGTACCAAGTAACTAAACTAACTAATTGCGTTCAAAGACACCAGTAAATGAAGCTAGAAACAGAACACAATCTCATTTCTGAATGAGATTCAAGTTCATTTTGCAGCCTGATATCTCCCCGCCCAAAACCACCCACAACATCTGACAAAAATTCTCACCTGTCCCTTTATGATCCGTCCAGCACGATCATATTCAACTTGTCTTTCAGTCTGACCCAACAAAAGCTCCCTGGGAATTTCTTCTTCACTAGCAGCATTGCCATACTTCTCCATGATTGTATCCTTCGTTCGGGTTTTCAGTTTCTCCTTTATGACCTTATAATTCTTATACAACAATTCAGCTTGGGAAGGAGCAGCTTGCATGTGAATATCTTGACCCTTCTCAAATGACTCCCAAGCGTGGATGTTCAGCTGCTTGAACTCCAAAGCTTGACCACTGTTTCTATATTGATTATCTCCCTAAGTATCAAAAAGAAAAAGTCCATCAACATTTTAAACATAAAGAGGTTGCATGTGTTTACCATATAATATATCACCAATAAACATTTACCCCATAGAACTTCTCGTTTGGATCTGCATCTGGAAGAGGATCCTCACGCATTGACCGGGTTTTGGGGTCATAATGAGAAGAGTTAACATCAAGATTAAGAAGGTATTTTGCTGTATCTTCTCGAATACGCAAATTTCTACAAAAGATCAAACAAATTAGTTTAGTAAACAAACAACAAGAACGCAAGAAAGGGCAGGAAACAGATTCATACTGAGAAATTTGGAAAATGTATATACAATCCAATAAATCAAATTCCAGTAGCAACAACATAGGCAAATAAAACAAACATGCCCACCTAACAGTTCCTGTGCTCCCACCACCAGTTGTTCGTACACGCTTTTCTACCTTCGCAAAGTCCATTTGTTTGCTCTCATCAACCTTAGCTTCATCAACCCTTAGATCATCTTCATCATTGTCCTCATCACTAGCCCCACCATCAGCATTTTGGCTACTGCTATTTTTCTCCTCCAATTTCTTAAACTGCTGTTCTTTCAGGTACTTCCTACGAGCAGCCTCTCGTGCTTCATATCTCTCCACAACATGAGCATAATTTGATGTATCATACCCATTCCATCGATCACGCTTACCATCATAATCAAGCTCAAAAGATTCAATATTCTCATCAGGCGCAATGTGTTTATTAGTCCATCTTGCCCCAACCTTCCTAGGTCTTTCCATGCATGACTTTGCATCATGAGTCATAGCGCCACAATTCAGGCAAGCACCCTTCCGGTACTTGTCAGCTTTCTCAAGAAAAACACCTCTTCTATACCAATCTCTGGTATACTCAGGGTCAGCTTTCCACTTCCTTTGATGTTTCAAACTAGGTTTCTCAGCATTAAGATACCATGGGGCAGAAGACATATACTGAGGAATGTGAGGATTAATTTCCTTTCCATCCTCGTCGACCTCTGCAGGTGCAAGCCCTGCTTTACGAGCTTCTTCTAATTCAATTTGCTTCCTATGATCCTCTCTTGATTTAAACGCAACTGCAATCATACCATAACCGAATCATCAATTCAGCTTTTCGGACCATTAGAAATCCGCAGCTAAAAAGCATAAATTTTCCCGCAAAAGATTATCATTAATTTCCAAAAACCCATCAAACAACAAATATATCCCCTTCCTAATACCTAATGCAAAGAAATCAACAACACTGAATACAACTTCATGTAGCAAAAACCAATAACCCTAAATCATAATTATTCTTTAAGTGACTGCGATTACCAAAAATCCATATAAATCATAATATTCACCTACGGATTGCAATAATAAAAACAAACAAGCAAAAAACCAAAAAAAAAAAAAACAATAACACCTACCAGATGCGGTCGCCATCTTTAGAAGCTCTCTGAGATATCAACTTAACAATTAAAATCTAAACTCAACGATTCAATTAAGACACTCAGACTCAAACCCTAGAGAGAAACAAGAAATTAAAATTACGATATAAACTCCCCCTTGTTTCACTTCAAAATTATTCTGTTTAAACAGGTGCCTTCGATTCTAATCTAATCCTTTACAGGGCGGTTGAGATTTTTTTGGGCTAGGGGCGGTTCCGTTCAGGTTAATCCGATTCGATTACTTGATTGTATGTCGGATCAGGCACAGAGAGTACAGCCCATCTGCTTTAAAGGTGAGCCCATTTTTGTTAAGAGGACTTAAACCGACAATCAAATGGATCCAACATGGATCCGGCCCATTTAGTTTTTTTAATAAAAACTAAATTATGCGAAAGGAAAGTGATAGATGAAGAGGGTACACGTAGCCGACAAAAAAATCTTTTCGGAAAAGATAGGATCCCTCTTAAATAACGTGAAAAATATGCAAAATAAAAGTAACAACAATAATGTTATTTTTTAATTCAAAAAACACAATTAATTTATCTCCTATTTTTTATTTTTTTTTAAAAATTGTATCTATTCATTCAATTAATCCATCATAAATTTAAATTTTACAGATTTTGTATTATAAAATTAATGTAAATTATGGTTTAAATATATTAAAAATATAAATAACTCAAATCATTTATAAGTTATTTGAAATTTAATTTAATTTAAGTTTGTTTAATAAATAACAATACTCAATTTATTAATACTCATAAACCAATTAAATAAGAAATACTTTAATATATATAATTTATAAATTTATAATTACATAAATATATAAAATATTTTTTAATTTAATTATTAAAATAAAATCATAAATATTTTAAAATGATATATTTTTATTAACAATATTTTTAATTTTTAAATAAAATACTAAAATTTTATATTTAATAAATTTATTTAAATTAATGATACATAAAAAAATTTAATTCAAACCAAAAGGATAGAATTCAATGTATTAAGGAAGTCATTTTTGGTTGAATTCACGTTTATTTGGCTGGAAGAGAAGAGGGAGGGAACATGCTTGTTACAGACAGGCGGCAATTTCTGATCGAATAATCAGACAAATTAACATCAAATCAGACTACTGTTTATGTTGTCTGTTCCTCTAAACAGTAAACTACATGTGACTAATTCCATCATAACAAAATCGTGGGCCTCCATTTTCATAATTTGTTCGCTAATAACTGACAAAAAAAAAAACTTAATAAGATTGGTTTGGATACTAATTCATTTTTTTCATCATCTTTCCTCTTCTTCATATTCAAAAACATAAACATAAACATAAGAAGGTAAAATAACTTTTCCAAACAAAGTTAAAAGCTCTTGAAAAATTCGTATAAAGATTTTGATTTTTTATTTCCAGGAAAGAAGAAAATATATGTGCTGAACTTCTGGTTCGATTCTAGCCATTTCTAATGGTAAAAAACAATTACAGAAAAAAGAAAAAAAATCCAAAGTACTTCATATTTCTGGCAATTCCAAAGATTCCCCGGCTCTTGTGAACAGATTGTACCAGAAGTCCATATTCTCATGCATGCTTGCACTCCAGCTGTTTTGAACCGGTTCGATGCAATTATTTCCAGACGAATGGGAAAACGGGATGATTTGATACTGTAATTCGTTATTGACGGCCGTCCCCCAATACCCATTTCCCGAGCTTGAAGAATCACTTGATAATACTTCTGACCAGAAAGTTTCATCCATTTCAGCCAAATATTCTGATGATTCAGCTTTCACGGACGTTCCAACGCTGTTTGAATGGTCATGGCCTGTAGCCGCTGTGGCAGATGAAACGTCACTGCAACATTGTTGTGGAGAAATGGGTCTGAATTCAATTGCTTCAGGACCTGAAACATTTCCAGAACTGAAAAATTCTGGTTCAGTTTTCAATTCTGGAATGTTAAATCCTGACGAAAGATTAATTGATCGTTTCTTGGCAACTTGTGAAGGATTTGTAGTATTATTGAGCCTTTTCTTCAAGTGGGTGTGCCAGACATTTTTGATTTCATTATCTGTTCGTCCTGGTAATCTGGCTGCAATAGCTGACCATCTGGAGAAGAAAACAGATTTCCAGGAAAGAATCAGAAAGCATCAAACAAGGTGGTTTGTTTTATATGCTACTTTGCGTATACAAAACAAACTATCGAGTAAGCAAAAAACTATATAAAACAAAGTATTTGCTCATAGATGCTCATGGCAGGGAATCATTTCAGTATCACATGTTTATACTATCAATGACAACAATAATACCCAAGTCATGTGAAAATAAAAAGATTAATTGATATGAATAATCAAACTAGTACAAGAGATTATCAAACATGTAATACCTATTGCCTAGTACTTCATGCAATTGAATGATGGTGTTCTCTTCTTCTCTAGTGAAATTGCCTCGTTTTACGTCAGGTCTAAGGTAGTTAGTCCATCTCAGCCTGCAACTTTTTCCACACCTAAATAAACCTGAAACAATATATATCACGGGATTCAGAACCCTAAACCCAGAAGAATACCCTTCTATTGGAGAAGCTTTAGAAAGTTAGATAAATTATGTAGCAGTTGAAGCAGAAGAGAGTTCAGGAACATGAAAGATGAACTAACCAGCTAGTTTGGGAAGTGCCCTCCAATTGCCATGGCCATGTTGCTGTATATAGTTGATAAGAAGTTGATCTTCCTCAGGAGTCCAAGGACCTTTCTTCAGTCCCATCTTTTCACAGCAAGGAGCTCTCACCATTTTACTCTCTCTCTCTCTCTCGCTCTGTACTTCCTGAACCTACAGATAGCTCCTTACAAGACATGAAATAACTGATAAACTCGATGCAATAATATATACACACACAACTCACCCATCAAAACGACAAAACCAAAATATATTAATAATTATAATGAATAAGGCATGTGGGTATATCCAAAAGGGTTCAAAAAGTATTGCCATCCATTATTTAGCTACAAAGGTATATAGCCATACCATGGAAAAGTAATTTGGCAGGAATCTCCCCGACCTTTTACCAATTACCGTTATTTTATTTTTATTTTCGTGATTTTTATTAAAAATATAGTTTTTTTAAGAATAATAATAATCGGCATTATGTATATATATATATATATATATATATATATCACATTATAGCAGAGCTTCTGGGAAATGTCTGAAATTGCTAATTGATTTAGCTTTTGGTTCGTGGGTCGTGGGGTGCATTGATGTGATTGGATTGAATGTCAAACATCAAAACGTGGATTTATTATTGGTTTTTTTTTTATAAAGGATACAAAATAATAAAATTAAACTTTCATTTATAATTTCGTGCAAGTGCATGAACATTTCATGTAATTGAGTAAGTGGGTATTAATAATTATTTTTTAAGGGGAAAAAATAATTGAACATCCAATTTTCTGAATGAATTGATCACAACCGGCCTTGTGTTATGATTACTCCCCCCGATATAATTAATGCTTTACGTAGTATTATCTGCTTATATATATGTATGACAAGTTTAGTCTATAGTTAGTCAATATATAAAACTATTCATATAAATACAATTCAAAATAACTATTTATTCTCTATACATAGTTTTCAATATGATTTTGCATTATTATATGTTATTAAAAATTAATATAAGTAAATATTAGTTGAAAATCCACCATTTTTAGAATGAAAAGTAATAGTAAAGGCTTCCATCATCATCAACTAATTCCATAGTATGAAGATAAAATAATGTAGAAATACGAAAATGTCAAACTTGGCAGGAAGAATATAAGCAACTTGCTAAGCTGCTTTCTTCCTATGTCCTGTAAACTTGATTTAGTGGTAGAAATTTGTTCTCATTTGGTTTCAATGTCCACTTCTATATTGGATATAACGGAATTAAATTTTATTTTATTTCTAATTAAACATATTTATATCAAGTTTTTTAAAATTTTTAATGTATTATGAATTTTAATAAATTTAATTGAATCTTAAATAAACTTCATAAATTTTTTATTTTTTATTTAAATAATAAAAAATGATAGTAAAAGTAATGTATTTAATGAATATTTATGATTTATATTAATAATTAAATTATAAATATTTTTATATATTTATATAATTATAAATTAATAGATTATATATCTAAAATTAATTTTTTTATACAAATTAATCAATTAGTTCATGAGTTTCTTATTGAATTGATTTATGAGTTTAAATGAATCAAATATTATTTAGATCTAGCTTAATTTATTTATTAAATAAATTTTATTAAATAAATTTTTATTGAATCTAATTTTAAATAATTTATAAATAGCTTAACTGGTTTGCACTTTGAAAGTATATATATTATAATTTGTTATTATTTATTTGAATTTTTGTTACTAAAATTAATTAAAATAAATGAGACAAAGTTCGGTCCATATGTGATGGTAATATGTTTTGTCTAAGTATAAATCATGAAAGTATGGCCAGTTCAATTTGGCTGAAATTTTCAACGATTTTGACTCACTGAGTACTACTTTCTTGTTGAAAATAAAATAAATAATAATATTAAAATATAATCGTAATTAAGTAAATATATTAAGTAAAAATGTTGGTGTAGTTGACTTTTCAAACACCAAAAATGAATGAGAGGATTCTCATATTTTCTTCCTTGTACCTTTTTTTTTTCTACTTTTGCTTGGCCTTTACGTCTACAATATAATAATGTATTTACACTTTAAGTTGAAAAGCAAAGAATTCATCCCTTTTGGTCCAAAAGTAATCAAGTGAATTTAGGGTTTAAATTTTATTTGAATGTTTGTTAAATAGTATAAAACTAAATTATCAAAAAATATTGGTTATAATTTTAGAAAATTTCATTTTGAACCAAAGTTTTACATTTTTTTTCTAAATGTTAAGTTCGAATTTAAATACAATTAAAAATCTTATTAAAATTATGATTAAAGTTAAAAACTAACTAAAATTACAACCAGTTTTACGGTCTATGGCTATTTCATTATTTTAAAAAATATATAATTAGAATAGCTAAAATCATTAATTAATTTACTTATAAATCAGAACGTATAGAACTTAGTAGGGGAATATTGTATACGTGGCAAATTGGGTGTGATTTACCCAAAAGGTAATGCATGCCTTTAAAGTAGCATGAGAAAAATATAGCAATGCTAATTAGTAATAATAATAATAATAATAATAATAATAATAATAATAAAGCTACTAAATTTGAACAGGATTCCACATAAAAATATTTTATTATTTCTTTTAAAGAAAATGCTCAATTCAGCCGCAAAAATCAGATTTCAAATCTCCCTATAAAACAATATATTCTTTTTTCTTAAAAAAAATTTTCATTTTAATAAAGGTTTTATATAATATTTAATAAAATAATTTAATTGTATGTTTAATTGTATGAGCAAGATCTTGACTCTTCCTACTGGGATTGCATGTGTGCTTTTTTAAATATATATATATATATATATATATATATATAATGTTTTTCTTAATAAATTATGCCTTGTTTTATAATTGATTATATATACATGCAGAATATTAAAAAGTGAAACGGTATAATTTAAAATATTTTCAAAAATTTTATATTAAAGATTTAAAATAATATTATTTAATTGAAGGAAATTATTAAATATAATAAGGCTAATTTAATTATAAGCAACTTTGGCAGCTATAGGAAAAGACCGTCAAATCTTTGACCCACTGCCTACCGACATAAGATATCGGTAATATGAAAGGGATAAATATTAAATACTATTATAATTAATTTAATTGTGGTTTTTTTTTTAAAAAAAAATATTAAAGTTGCAGGTTCTTGTCCAAAATGTGTCCTTGGTTGAAAGATTCTTCTATGTCATAAACCATTTATAAGCTTATACTATTAAGTTTATTTTATTATTACATATGTCTAATATGTGATTCATATGATCTATTCAGTATTATATTTATTCTAAATTATTTAGGTTTTTATCTCAATTTACATTTCAATAAGGTGCCATTAATAATCATCCTTGCACCAAAAATTATATTTCAATTATATATATAATTTATATTAAAAATCATTTCAACTTTTCAAAAATAAAATTTTCAAATTATATTCCTCTATTCTTCCTCATCAATGCGTTATTCAAATTTTAAATTTAAATAATGAATAAATTATGACACTTGATATTAATATGAACGAGGATAAGAAGTGATTATTTATAAATAGCATGAATAAAGAGAAATTATTAATAGATTTATTGGTAAAGCTATATATAAATGAATTGATTTTATATCTGAAAAAAATAGAATAGTAGAATATGTATGAATGGAGTTATATGATTGAATGATTTTGAAATTATATAATTAAAAATAGTTTAATAATTATAAAATCATGTAGATTATAAAAATAATTAAATCAATATATAATAATAAAAAATTGTAATGAATATGTTATGTATAATACTGTGTTAGGAAATATAGAAGTGGTTAATTGGTCTCACACTAATTATATTAAAGCCGTTTATATTTTGATCTATTTAGTCAAATGCATGTGTTCCCACAATTATTTATTGGCCAAAATCAATTATTTGATGTTTATTTGTTGGTATTTATCCTCTTTAATAATATCAATTATGAAGATATATAGATGGCATGATGGGATTCAACTTGAATCTTAGAGCAACTTAATGCTATCAAATCAAAACATATACAATGATTTAATAAACCCATTTCCATAATCTTGGTGATTAGAAAGAATATCATGATAAATAGAATTGGTTTTTTTTTTTGTTTAAAAACAAGTAGAAAATCCTTTAATTTGATATTATGGATAATAGTACGTAGAATTTGGTTGACAATTATATAGTCGAGTAATAGGGCGAAATATTCATAAAAAAAATAATATATGATATATTGCTGGCTGCTGGAGTTTATTTGTCACAGAGATGGAATTAATGAACGGGGCCTCTTTTTGTCACTACGAGTCAAAATTATTCCACTAATTGTCCCTTTGGAAGTTGGATTTAACATCGACCATCACTTTCCAAAATTCAATATAAATAGACACAAATTTAATTGTGGTTAAATTTGAGAATATAAAATGAAAACTAAACATATTGCCATGATAGTTGGTCTAATTATGGTTATGTTTGTTCAAGTCCAACAACGAACCTTCTATAGTTGGCCTTTTTGAATTTCATCGGCTCTGTTTCCAACTTCATATATATATTTGTTCAAACCATGAAGTAGTTGTATTTGATGTCATGCAGAGCTAATTGGTTTGCTCATCCAAAACATTATCCTCTTCAATTTTATTTATTTATTTATTTATTTTTATATGTATATATCAATTTATTATATTTATATTGAATGCGATTTTTCAAGGATTATTTATGTATGTTTTAAGTGCTTTTCATGCATTAATATAAGAAGATCGGTGAATTTTGTATATTACAATTTTCAAATTAAGAAGACCATAATTGGTTTCTTAATTTCTGAATATTGAAAATAATAATTTTTATTTTTTCAGGTATGTTTCTGATTTAAAGAAAATGCACCAACTAGTCGAAGTCATAATAATGGCTACGGTTTGAAAAACGAAATCCGGGTCTGACAAGGATTATTGGTGCATGTGTGGTTAGCCCTTTGTGGATGGATCAGAACCCAACCCACTGGTTCACCTTCCGGACCCAATTCCCACACAAGCCTTTCCATCTCACCTTTGTGAAAGTATTATATTAATTATTATTATACCAATTAAAGACAAACCAGCACGATGGTCAACCCAAGAAAGATTACGCGACGAGCGGACAACGTCGCCACCCATTTCAACACGTGCATCTTTAAAAGATTTTACAAGCGCACGTGTCAGTGCGTTGATGGTATGGGCCTGGGTTGGATGTAATTATTAGGACGAACCCTCAACTGGAGAAGGAGAGCAGAGCGAAGGTGGGTTGAATTAGGTGGCAACTGTAGGAAAGTAAAGGAAGCGTCAATACGACGCACCGCCCCCCTCCTTTTGAAGTGGGCCGCCTTTTCATTTCTTTTTATGTTTTTGGATTATTCAACTCATTTATCACATCTTAATCTTCATCACCTATATTATTCCTTACCACAATTGTTTTCATTTTGTCTTCCTCTGCCATTATTTGATTCATAACTTGCATTCAACGAGATGACATTCATCATCTTAGGAACACAAATAAACCCATTTTATGCAACTTTAATTTGTAAAAATCGTTGAATCAGATTATGAACTTTGAAGAACACGAACTTGCTTTGAGATTTTTCTGATGAATCGCTTGGAAAACGGGAAAAAATGAATCTCTGAATGAGAATTTTGAAAGAAATATAACAAAAGGGGGCATGGACTCCTCTCCTCACAATTCAGAATCTAATAGACAACTTTATTAATACAAATATCCTTCGCCTTTTTCCATCTTTCTTTCTGGTTTCTGTTTCAGAGTTTGGAAGCTTTCATTTGCCATATACTTCAAGATTTACAAATATTCTTTCGCAATTACTACTTTTTTTCTATTTTCTTTTTCTTTCGTCTTTTTGGCCTTTACGTCCAAAACTTGACCACTCCTTTCTCTATTATAACTTCACTGCTTTATTTATCCTTCTTAAATTGAAACAAGCTGCTTCTCTTCTTTTCTCATTCCTTATTCCTCACTGTCTGCTTAGCTTTCTCGATCTTTCTACTCTCTTCTTAGCTTGTCATGTCTTTCAGAGGATTGTCCCGGGTAATTTTCTCTCTTTCGCTATTTGGGTGATTTTGATTTTAGTTATTTAGATTTGTTTCTGTCGTATAGTTATGATTTTTTTTGTTTGTATTTGTTCATGGGTATTCATTATATTTATTGATGGCTATTCTTTTGGGTATCTACAAATGGGTCGTTTCAAGTTTTACTATTCGATGATAAATAGTTCAATCAGAAACTTCTCTGAAGCAATTTGGTGATCTTTGGACTTGATAGGGAGAAAAGGTTGATTCTTTCTATAGAAATTGTGATGCATGTCATGTTAACTCAAAAGTCCAGAAACATTCAATGGGAATATTAGATTTTAATGGATTCACCTGGGATAGATCTGAATAGATCCTTTTGATTTGCAGCCGAATGCAACATCAGGGATGGGAGTTGCTGATCACAGCGTAAACACATTCATGGAGCTACAGAGAAAGAAGGTCCACCGCTATGTGGTGTTTAAAATCGATGAGAAGAAGAAAGAGGTGGTGGTAGAGAAGACCGGTGGTCCTGCTGAGAGTTATCAGGATTTCACCGCTTCTTTGCCTGAGAATGACTGTCGATATGCTGTTTATGACTATGATTTTGTGACTTCAGAGAATTGTCAGAAGAGCAAGATCTTCTTCATTGCTTGGTTAGATTTTGCCTCATTTTTTATTCCCTTAAAATCATTGCATTTTAATTGCTGAAATCTTCAGCTTAATCATTTACACGCCTTTTTGTCATGGTAATGGCGTATGGTTGAATTCGAATAGCATTGTGATGCTTCTGTTAAAGAAGTTATCGTTAAGCTTTCTGGTTCACCTTGCCAACGTTGCCAGGCAACATTGCTTTGCAATTTTGCAAATGCATTTTTACAGATCTTCTCTATTCGTAGCGTCAATTATTTTTCATATGATGACATTTACCAGGTCTCCATCAACCTCTAGAATCCGGGCCAAGATGCTCTATGCGACATCGAAAGACAGGTTCAGACGTGAGTTGGATGGCATCCATTACGAGATTCAAGCTACTGACCCTACAGAAATGGATCTCGAAGTGCTTCAGGAACGCGCGAATTAAGCATCTGTGTAAATCTAAAGTTTCTTTCTCAGGAGATTCTGCTGTTGGTTTTGCAACTTATGAATTATTATGCCTCTTGCACCATCAAGCAGCAACTTGCAGAGTCATTCTCTGGTCTGCTTGTTCCATGAATAACTAGGGAGAAACTGTATAAGAAGCCGTATGTACTCTTTGTTGCTGATATGACGAAGAGAAATTTGCCTCTGGCACTATGTATTTCAAAAATGTTATCATACAAATTTGCGTTTGATGCTGATTTTCGCTTTACTTCTTCCTACTTTTGTTTCTGTTGCTTGTGTTCTTCTGATTGGCCTTGCTTTCGTGAATCGGGTCTGTATGAAACCCATCAATTGGCATGGAAGCAGCATTCCATTTTTTAGTCATGTAAATCAAATCTAGATAGGATTTTTTGTAGATTTTCTTACAAATACGGATTTGAAATATAATGACATTCAAGTGATCAAGTCTAGACAGGATTGTATGTAGATTTTCTTGCAAATACCGACATGATATGTTAGATCTATTTAAAGAATTTCTTCCTTTACATATAGGCTTTTGTTTTTCGAAAAAAAATCCCTTTTATAGCCAAGCAGGAGAGTGGTGGGTTTTCTAGACTTTCAGATATACCGAGGAGATTTTCCTGGAAGAAAACATACATAGCTATGAAGCTGTAAGATCAATAGAAGTCGGCAAATTGCACATCCAGGCATCATAGTATAATGGAAGAAAAGATGATAACCGAAACCCTATTGAGATTTTTCAAATCGAGTTTAGATTATGAATATCTACCATGTTCGTCAGAGTTCCAGAACACACAATCATTACTGCAACTACAGGTTGACAGGAGCAAAAAGAAGAAGAAAGATGAAGAAGTGACAGGAAGAACCACAATATAAGGGAATGCTAAGCAGAATAATCAATCTCCATCTTGCCAGGATTAAACACAGACTTTGCAAAGCTTTATTCTAGATGGCTTGCTTCTGGACTAAAGCCTAAACCGGAGCCATCCTGTTGTTATGTGAACCTTGCTCCAAGTTGTCATCATCTTCCTCATTCTCACCTGACATCTCTTCCAAGGATTTTCCCTTCGATTCTGGCACCAAGAAAGTAAACAACAGGCCTAATAAGTTGACCACGCCCAACACAATCAGTGAATTCTTCACACCAATGCCTGCAGGATATCCTGCATCTGCCTTTGCCTTGTCTTTGTTCTGAGCCAAATATAAGAACCCGAACGCCCCGACTATAGCTCCAAGCTTGCCAGATGCTGCTGATATACCATGGCAAGTAGACCTTAATCTGGCTGGGAAAATCTCAGCTGGCACGACAAATGTTGTGGCGTTAGGTCCGAAGTTTGCGAAGAAAAAGGTTAGCGAGTAGATGACAACGAATCCAATTCGGTTCTCCTTGTGTGTCCAGTGATCGTAAGGAATAGCCAAGGCAAACATAAACACTGTCATAAAGAAGAATCCCATCAACTGGATCGCAAATCTTCCGATTTTGTCGATAAAAGCAACTGTAAACCAGTAGCCCGGGACAGTACTGCATAAAGCTATAAGTGTTTGAGCCCGAGCGATTCTGAAAACCTCCTCGATGGCATTCATCGTCTTTGCTGGAGGAATCCATCCGATTGCGCTAAAGATATCCTTTTGGAATAGATTTTGACTGTAGAACGCAATGTCAAGCAAGAACCATGTGCTTGTTGTGCCAAGTAAGTGGAGTCCATGGCGATGAAGGAACTGTTTAGAGAATAAACCGAATGCCTTGGGGTCATCCTGAGGGTTCTGCTGAACCTTATACTCTTCTGCCTCAATCTCCATCTGCAGAACTTTGGACATATCAGAAGCGGCCTGTTTTGCGTTCTTGGCGACAAGGGCAGTGTAACGGGCGGTTTCGGGCATCTTCATCCTCCAATAGTAAGTAAGTCCAGCAGGAAGTGCTCCAACTATGAGAATTATACGCCAAACGTAGTCTGCCTGAGGAACCGTTGAGGCAATTGCATTAACCTCATAGGCTGGAGCATTGAACCTGGCCTGGAATGCAGATGATATAATTATGGCAAAGATTCCTCCTGCCAAAATTCCAAAACCCTGCATGGCAAACACGGCTGCAATGAAAGCACCCCTTGTCTTCTTGTTAGCATACTCGGACATGATAGTAGCTGAAAGTGGGTAATCACCGCCAATGCCAAACCCAAGCCAGAACCGGAAGAAGCAAAGAGTTGCCATGACAGACTTAGCACTATGTCCAAAAGAAAGCCCTGAAGCCACAGAGCAGATCACCATGAGCATCAGAGTCATACCATAGACCTTCTTCCTCCCCATCTTATCACCAAGCCAGCCAAAGAAGAGCTGGCCAGCAAGAGTTCCACAGAATGCCACGCCATTGACAGCAGCCGATACGTTTGGAGGTAAAGTTCCAGGCTTTTCTGCACCCTCAACATGATAATATATACGGCCAAGCAACTTGGTGACAAGAGAGATGCAGAAAAGATCATAAGCATCGGTGAAAAAGCCCATTCCAGCAATGATGATTGCAGTGAAATGGTACCATTGTGTTTTCGCAACATCAAGAGCATTAAGAACTTGCATTTCCTTCGCCATCGCTATCTACTCCTCCTCCAATTCACTATTTCTCTCTTTTTCTCTGCAAACTAAACATGCATAAATAAGAGTAAGAATCTGAATAAATCCTTAATATTACCAAGAAGTTATAACAATTCCCTTTTCCAGGAATTGATTCTAATGAAGTAGAAAGAATCAGAATCTTGACGTTTCACATATATAAGTGTTTGCATTCATTTCATACAAACTTAAAAACACCAAATTCCACAAGGTTTTGGACTTCTCTAAATAGTCACAAAAAGAAGAAAATTGGCAGGGCCCGTTACCACGCAAGTTCCTTCGTCACTTTAGAAAATTAGAAAGAGGAGATTCGCCAGCAAAATGGAAGAAACGGACAAGGAAAGTAGAGAAATTTCAGTATTTTAAGAAGTTAATTAATCTCCACCAAGTAAAAAAAAATCATAAAAGATTCATTAATCTTCTGAAAAAGCAAAATCTCCACTACCAAAGGAAAAAGAGACAAAAACAAAGGAAAACTCCAAAACATTAAAAAAATAAATTGACACTCACCTTGCCCCGCACCTATCAGACTAATTCTGATGCCTAAGTTTGACTCTTTTTTTTTTCCTTTCTCTATATTCTTATATGAATCACTATCTTCTACACCTCTTCATCTACGTATTGATGATTAAATAAATTTTAAATCCTATTAATATAGGTTAATTGTGTTATATATATTTATATAATTTTTACATCTGGAAGAACACGGAGAGAAATCAAGATAAAAAAACAAAAAAGAAAAACGAAAAAGGGTGTGATCCGAGGATCAGGGCTAGAATTTACTAATCTCATGCATCCATCAATAGCTTACGCTGATCATGGCTATTTTTAAGGGTTTAGTAAAGAATTAATATATATACCATTATATATTAATTATATAATTTCATTGCTATTATTTGGGAAAGAAAAAAAGAAAAGAAAAGAAAACCTTGCCATTTATGTCCATGATCAGATTAACCATTATGATGGAAGAAAACCTTTTTTTTTTTTAAAAAAGAAAATAAATAGAAAAGGAAAAGCCGATTTTGATTTGATTCAACGAGAAAACAGATTCGAAAACAATCACTGACGAACTGAACCACAAACAACCGTTAAAAGCAAAAAAAAAAATGAAAAACATATTTATGATTCTTTCTGGTTGCATGCAAAGCATTGGAAGCAAAAAGTATACAGAGTGAAGAAGAAACAATGAACCAACCTGTTTCAATATCCTTCTTCGACAGAGTATACGAATCTTTTTCTTGATAAAAATTAGAAGCAATTACGAAGAAAGAAGAGGAAATGGGGGGTAAAAGAGATATATATATATATAGATATATGTATAAAAAAACAAAAAAGGAAGAGGAAATTAGAGAGTTGAATGATAGACACAAGAGAGAGTGAGAGAGTTGCCGAGGTATTTATAAGCGACCAGACTCTATTTTAAGAATCCTAATAAAACGTTAACAGTAAAAAAAAAAAAAGAAAAATATTCCCCCGGTATATTCCGTTTCCTACTTCTCTCTCTCTTCCTTCCTCACTGGCACTGCTAGCACCTTCGCCGCTTTTCCTATTTTCCCTCGTTCATTGCCTCTTTTGACTTTCTTTATTTTTAATTATTTTATTTATTTTTTATTTTTTATTTTTTATTTTAATAAACTCTATATAATATACATACATACATATATATATGAGTTTAATTATAATTAAGCACGTTGAAGTTAATCAGGGTTTTTAGGCAATTAAAATTGCTTAAACTTTAGATTAACGATCCCATATTATATTTGAATGGTCAACGTCCAAATCCAAGGTAACTCATATTATATGTTTTACTTTAAAAGGTATTTCATCTTTTTCATTTTTAATAATGAGTATTTTTTAGTAAAATATTTATTTTAATATTCTAAATATATATATATATATATAAATAAATAAAATTTTAAAAAATAATAATAGAAAATTATTTAAGAGTGCGGAAGCGTCCAATATATTGACACGCGAGTCCAAAGCTGGTGTCATACCTGCCTGCATGACTTGCACAATTATTATTTGTTGTTTTTTCTTTTTCGAAATAATAATATAATTAATTGTTGTTATTTTCAACGTCAAACAACAAAAGTTAATTAGACTACTTTTATCTGCAGGAATAACGCCACGTGGCTACAACAATTAAGTATTAACATCAATCAATTTTATGATTTATTCTTTGTATGATTATTAGAATAAAGTAAACTTACAATAATAAATTTAATAAATTAAATTTAAATAAATAAATAAATATGTATAGGAAGTTAATGGATACCGCACGGGGGAACAAGGTAATGTGTGGTATCAATGAATTCTCACGTCAATGCTTTCTGCGTCGTGTGCTTGTTTGAGTTTGCTTCTGCCCATACATCTTAGGTCTCATGTTTTCCGTAAATTTTATGATTCATTTATCTACATTTAATTTATATTTTTAAATATAAATAAAATTAATTAATATTAATTATATAATAAAAAATAAAATTTATTGAAAATTTAAATTTAATATGTATGTATTGATTTGATTTATATGTTGTAAAATATAAAGCAAAAACGTTGATAAATTAGAATATTAAAAAAAGGGGAAAACGTATATCAAATAAAAACCCAAAATTGTCAACAAAAGTGAGCTACTTTTTGGCGACGGTCCATTCAACACAAAATGGGAAGTTGGATGGTCCTTTGCTCTCATTGTCAAGTTTGATGCTTCTCAAACTTGTTCGTATTTCATTGACTGCCCATGCTCATGTTCCTTGACTTTCCATCTCCCTTTCTCCGTCAATTATTCTTCATATCGCATTTAATTATATTGTCATATTATAACTATTATAATCATCAATCATTGATATCAACCATATAATAATAAATTTATTAATAATTGTATAATTTCATAAGAAAAATGGATAATGGATTGGTTGTTGCATAGTTGACTTGATAATATGGGAGTCGTGATCTTTCAAAGTGAATAGTTAATCCATTACACATGCACTACGAATTCTTACATCTTGCACACGTGCCAGGCGTTTTATTGGACGAGCGTGTGTATATATATAACACATAATAAATACAAATACTTATTACTTAATTACGAGAGGAATATAAATACTGAACTGGTCATGATTCATGTTCATTTAATTATTTTAAATCAACTTATTATTTTAAAAAGTCAATTTTAATACTCAACATGGGGATGTAGCCATAACTTTTGGACGTATATGTATATATATTTATTAATTATTTCATACTATATTCATTGATCATTCATATTACAATCATTGAAATACTCATTATATATTATCATACAAGTAATTATGTAAAATGACGAGGATAATTCAAACATATTTATCTTGCATTTTAAAGTTAAAATTTTTTTTTGTTAAATTTTTATTCGACATTAATCTATTAATGTTCAGATTTTGTCATTATAGAGTTCTCAACCTTACTGACCTGAAATATTTGTTAAATGCTGTGTATAAATAAGTTTTAAATAGCACATGAAGTAATTTCCAACTCATAAGTCAATATAATTAACAATTGAAGAAGTTGTGGAATATGTTAAAAAAAAAACAAAAGAAAAATTGTAGAATGGCTACTTGGTCCATTTTAATAATTGGGATTTCTGTAATTTAACTAATGAACTTTGTTCAAAAGTGGGTTTTTAAAAATTCAGATATTCATGATAAAGAATCTGTGGTTTTTGTATAAGTTGCACCAAGTTGACCCTTATGACAATCGTCGTGGTCCACTTCTCTACTTCTAGGGTTTCATATTAAAATATATATATTTGATAAAATATAATATTTGTTTTATAAAATTTAAATTTATATTAAATATCTATATTTTTTAAACATATATTTAATGAAATATATAGAAAAGTATGAAATTAATAAATATTGTATATATTAATAAGATGTTTTTTTCTTTTTCATAATTTATTCTTTTAAGTAGTTTAAAGTTGGAGGGGTTTAATTATAAAGTTGTTTTGAACTGAATTGACTTTGAAAATTCAAAAAAATAATCAAAATAGAAAAAACAAAAGGGTTTAACCATGATCAACATTGATTAGTCTTCCAAGTAGTAATTAATTAAAAAAGATTAAAACAAATATGGTGGTAAGTATAGTAATAGAAACATTTATTTTATAAAGTAAAAAAAGAGCAAATCCTACGGTTGAGAAAAAACATTGAAGATTAAGGCAGTAATCATAGTTAAAAATGATGAGAAATATACGGGTTAGTGGTGGTTGGAGGAGCCTCATTCTTATTAATAATTAATCAATAATAAAATTCATCCGCAGACTCCATTCTCTAGGGCTCCAATTTAAAGTGTGTGCTTCCTTCCATCTTTCTCATCATTCATTCATCTTCCTCTCCAATTGAAATTCCGAATTTTCCCTCATAAATGGTGAGCATTTGTTTTGCTAGTCCAGTGGGGGGGGGGGGGTGGTTGGTTGGTGGCCTGGACTGTGGCAAGAGGAACCTTATCGGGTCCACATAAGTAGGTCAGCTTGGGTTGGGTTATTACGAAAACGACTAACGCCACCGAAACTAAACATGAAAAGCGTGCCTCGCATGTGAATGCCGCTTCGATGTGGTTGAAATCATGAAAGTAAATCAGAGCGGAAATGCCCCGGAAAGAGATTGGGAAAGCACGTAATTAATCGAAATTATGGGTGGGCGAAACAGCATCACCGGTGATGGTGATGATCATCATGATATTTTTTGTCTCTGAGAAAATTCTCCATCTCGAACTTTTATCTATTATAAAAAATCACCTGAAAAATAAAATAAATCGATTTAATCATATTTAATTTTTAAAATTATGAGTCAAACCGGCGGCTCGAGATTGGCAATTTTGATACCTAAAAGCGAACTTATCGTCTTTCAACGGTCAAAGAAGGGATTTTTCAAAAAGTACGTTGGTTTAGTTGGGCTGAGGCCCATATTTTATATCTGGGCTTTTGCATTATATTTCTTGGCGAAATAGGTTTTTTTTATATAATTATGCCAAAAATTTGATTTTAATTTATTTAGATAGTATTATAAATATCATAAAACTCTTTGATTTTTTAATTATTTAAATTAAATATAATAATTATACTTTGATCAAATTCATTAATTACATTACATTCAATAAATCATATATTTTATGTTGTAAATAAACAGAAAATAAATAAATAAATAATCAATCTATCGATAAAATTAATATTAAATTATAAAACCTTATAGTTTTTTTTATCTAATATAAAATCATTTTAAATTAATGATTATAGTCATAGAAAAAAAGAAAGTGAAATCACTTCATAAAGGACTTCTTCTCAGCTTCGCTCTACAGCCTTGTTCCTTCGTCTTTCTATCCATCCATGTACATCACAACCAGATTTTTTCAAACATGAAATGATCAACCACTGCAAAATAGCCAATTTGCAACCAATATTAATTGTTTAGATGCAAATTGTATAATTGTTTATATGTTATGTTTAAATTAAATTATTATGTATTCAATAAATAGATACAGAATATTTGAATATGCGAATATGTGCATCACAGTTGACTTTAAAGATAGAAAATAATTTTATTTATACATCATTTTACAAATGCTTTTGCTAGGATAATGTGATGAGTTTGTAGAAAACTCCATTAAACGCTAATAGATGTGCTAAACAACAGATTCCTGCTGCTAATCATTGATTGCATAACTTAATTAGCTGTCAAAACAGTGCTTGTTCATTGCTTAAAGCGATGTTCATGGTGTTAATTTTTGTGTATATATTGAATCTGTTCGCATAGACAGAGTCATTACCAGACACATGGTATGATTTAATTAGAATGTAAGAATTAAAAATTGTATCATATTTTATATGATATCAATGGAAAATTGCAGTAAACTGACTACCCATTTCCCAGCAAATTAATATTAACATCAGTGATTATTGCTTCTTCTGCTCTGGATCCGTTACATATTTTTATAAATATATACAATAAAAATTAAGGGCTCGAAATTTGAGAAACCAATTGATGTTCTTTTTTGAAAAATATTAATAGACATTAAAAAAAATATAAACTTTTAATAAAATATTTGATGTTTGAAAAAAATAATTATATGATAAATTTATAATAAATATAAAAATTAAAAATTATAATATTTAAAATTATAATATTTTATATGCATATATGTGTATCACAGTACATCATCTATATATCTTTATAAAATTGCATACATACAGCTGTACATGTTGAAACCATTTACAAAATTAAATTAAAATAATAGAAGTGAGAATTAAAATATGTTTTGCTTCTGTATTACTTTTAATTTAATTCATAATAAAATTAAATATGAATAAATATATTTATCATAATTGATTGTACAGATATGTATTTGATAATATTAAATTAATGAAAATTACATGCGATTTACTTTTCTTGCGCACCACTGTTTTTTATAGAAAACATTAACATTAAAAAAAGCATAATATATAAGTGTATATATATATAACAAATAAAGACTTGATAAGAATTGAAGTAATGCAAAGTTGAAAGGCCAAGAAATTCAGAACATAATTTATAGAAGAAGCATTGAAATTATGAGTTGGTTGAAAATGTTTTCTATCATTCTCCCACCTGTGATTTAGATTAAACCATGGAATTTATTGCGCTTTCTTTGGATCTAAATAAAGATTAATATATACATATAAACACAAACACAAACACACAGAGAGTAAATAGCAAATACCTGGTTTAAATTGTGCGTTCCCTCTTCCATATGAAGAGGCAACGAAGAGCATAGGGCGAAGTTGTAAGCAAGAAAGTGGATTTGATCTAGAGAGCGAGGAGGGGAGTGATCGGAGTATTACCGCGATTGCCTTCTTATTGAGAAGAGAAGAGAAGCCTTTTTAATTAAAAAGAAATTGGAAAAAAGTTAATAATATTATATAAATGAATAATCGTATCCTGCCACGATGCATTAAACTATATTACATATAAAAGAAATAAAACTTGGAATAAGGAAAGTTAAGGGAAGTTGGAGATTCTATGACTCCCACTACACGACAAATCTTCGACGGCTACTACACTCCAAAAACCCAAAAACAGCCATTTTTATTGTTTTTACCGTCTATGAGTTCAAATTTTTCTTCTTTTACCCTTGTCTTGTCTCCATACCAATAACTGATATTGAGACCAAGGATAAATCATATATTCTTTTTTTGAAATAAAAATATATTTATCAAGAAAAATTTGATGTATACTTATAATTAATTATTAATATATAATTAATAATTAATGAATGTTTGATATTTAATAAAATTTGATATATATTATTATATTATTAATAGGTTGAAATAAATTTAAATCATATAAGAATATTTTCATACATTATATTATAAAAAATATGTTAAAAATAATCTTATCAATGTATAAATATATAATTTTC
Source organism: Dalechampia spathulata (assembly GCA_948192965.1). Classification (NCBI taxonomy): domain Eukaryota; kingdom Viridiplantae; phylum Streptophyta; class Magnoliopsida; order Malpighiales; family Euphorbiaceae; genus Dalechampia; species Dalechampia spathulata. The sequence goes on from CANYBF010853449.1 coordinate 41,953, forward strand.
TAGAAATTTCAACTGCTAGAAATTAGATTATTTGTTGCTTGTACGTCAATTCTTAGTTAGAAATGGATCCAAATCTCTAAGTTGAACAAGTGAAATGTCAGATTAATGTTGGAGGAGAAGCCATTCAAAGAGTATCTAATGGATAAGGCAAAGGGGAAAACAAAATTAAAAGGGTGGGAAGGAAAACCAAGATATATATATATATATATATATATATATAAATCTTGACATGGTTTTTTCTTTTTTTTTTGTCTATTTATATTATTAGTACAATATTTAATTAAAAAAATAATACAAATATTCCTAATTTTCCCCCCTAACGACTAGCATATATATAATATTATATAATATATTAAATGGGAAACGAGGGAAAAGATTCAGGTAGGGTTACCAATTTGATGACTAAATCTAGAACGTTCACTGCAGTCCAAAATTACCTGCTATCTGAATTTCATATTTAACTATGAATATTTCTCAATAACTTTTTTTATTTCAAAAAGAAATTTATTGTTGTTCAATCAAAATATAATAAATTTTGATAATTCATCGAATTGTTTCTGAAATGTTTTTCATTTATATATATATTTTTTTGTAAATCATACGTTTTCTGTACATTATTGCTGCTGCATGTGAAAAAAAAAGGATTTTCCATCTGTCGTGATATAATAATCGACTTCTAGAAGAAAATTAAAGTCATGAAATCATGCAGGACCTTAAAAATATATAATTTATAAGCTTGAAAAGTAAATGTATGAACTTGATGATTAACAATCCAACAACATATTGGCTGAAACCTTCTGTAAATGCTGGCCGTAGCACCAACATTTCTGTGTTGTTTGTTCTGTTTTTTTCTACGTTTTCCCTGCCATGATGCATTCAGACCACGTTCATGGCTTCATGTGCATTCAACTTGCATGATTATCAAATATTAAGAAAATGTATTCATCTTTATCACTTCATTCTATTTTGTTTCTTCTTCCTCTACTTTTATTTCTTTAATTTCCAGTTCATTTATTATGTTTATTATTATACATTTTTTCGTATAACATTTGATGGTTTGCGATTCTTGATTTTATTATTTTTGTATTATGAGAATTTAAATATCATTGAAATGGGATATTTCATAGATTATTTTGATTTTTCAACAATCAAAATCAAATGATGATAAAATTTACAAAAAATATTTTATTTTTGAAAAATTTGAAGAAATCCGTTGGGTCACTATGAACAAATATATCCATAAATATTTACCCCATTAGTATTTTTAAGAAAAGAGTTTGCTTTAAACACAGAACTATGTTTATTATTTAATAATATTTATTAAAATTATTTGGTAATTTCTTATAAAATAAACTAAGATTTTATAATAGATGAGTGATGTGAAACATTTGGCGGCATCAATGCATTATTTGTTTTATAAGTTCCACTATTTCCCTGTATTTTTCCCAATATTTTAAATATTTGACTTATATTCTACCATTTTCTATAAATAATTAATTATTAATTAAAAAATATGTCAAGTTGACTTCAATCCTCTGATATTTTCATTTCAATCATTATATATTTTTCATCATACTTTTTTAATTCCTGATCTTATCATAATATTAATTGATCCCATTAATATGATTTTATTATTTTTTTTTTGGAAAATGACATAAAATTAATAATCAACTAATAATTGAATTTTTATTAAATTATAGATTTTTAATATGATTTTAATATAATTTTACACTATTTAGAAGATTAAGATATTTAATTTAATAAAAATTTTGTATGGTAAACCTATATATCATCTTATGTTTCATTACTCAAATATCTAATTTTTAAATTATTTTATATAATTAATATTGATTTAAATATTTAAATGACATGAAATTTAAATATAATATCATTTTATTTTTCTTTGTTCTATAGATTTAGGTTATGTTAGATAAAATTAATAAATATAGTAGTGATTAATTATGGTAATAGTTATTAGTTATTTTAGTAGTGTTTAATTGTTGGTTATGAATTATTAATGTTTAGTATTTGAAGTTAAAATATTTGATAATAACAATATTTAAATTGATGATCAAAAAAATATGTTAAAAATAAGTAAAAAAGTTATTTTTTAAACATTAAAAGTTAAGAAGATAAATTTTTGATCGATTATTTTTAAATCTCTAATTTATATTAAATATTACAAAATAACATAATTTAAAAAATAATATGTTTATTAAATCAAAAATACTAATTGTTGCTTAAATCATTATTATCAAACAACATAATCATAATAATTGAAATTAATAAAAAATATATGCAAAATACATTTTATTCATGAAGTAAACTTCCTTGATCCATATATTTTTTTAGAAAAAAAGTAATTATAAAATTATTAATTTAATTAGCCATAGAATTTAGATTCTCATAGACCCCTGGCATGACTCTTTAAGGGTAAGATAATGGAACCTTTATTATTATGAGTATTATTGGGTTATTATAAAAGATACTTTGCTGTCAATGCAGTCGATGGAGCACTGCCATTTCCTTCCTTATATGTCTGAATATTATATTATTATTGCAGTGGCATACCGTGTCGTTTGGCTCCATCTGCACATACCTTATTAACAAACCCTAATTATCAAATAATATCATCCATAAAAGTAATTAAGAAAATAATAATTAGCATCGGTAAGCTCTTTTTTCAAAACTAGACAACGGTTTCGGTTTGGTTTTTATAAACATTATTTAAATAATTGAGCCACATTAGTATGAATTTCGCTATTATTAATATAATCAGGTTTATATTCCACAATGAATTTTTAATTACTGAAATTAATTCATGATTATTAATATTTATAAAACGAAAACCAATAACACCCAACTTGAAATTTTTCTTTAGAAAAATAAAAAATGCATTTATCTTGATAAATAATTCATCTGATGAGGTCATGGCTAGGATGCACATGCTAAGCATTAATAAACATTAGACCAAACGTACTAGATTCGATTTAAGGTATTAATTAAATTTAATCATGGAGGTAGTTTCCTTCCTTAGCTTAGGAGAAAAGGAATAAAACATCACACCCATATCGAAAACCGTTGAATTTATAACTTCAAATTATTTATCGATTTAATTAATTCTTAAATATTTATTTTTAAAGATAAAAAAAATATTTGGTGATTGAATATGGATGATTCACTTGACTCTGCAAAATGACGATCCACTATTCGTAAAACAACTGAGGGTGTGAATACGATATGTGTTATGTCATTGTTTTTCTTACAAGTTCAATCCCATCTTCTAGATGTAATACACAGCCGCTAAGAAATGCTTTCTACGAAATCTGCTACGGAGGCTTTTCCTTCTGGTTTTCCTGCAAAAGCAAGGAACAGTTCTACCCCAAGAACGGCATCTTCGACCCATACCACAGACATTGAAAGCCCTATTTCTTGCATCATTATCAGAACAGCAATCGCACTGTAAAGTCTCCGGACCCGTCTTCATTTGTCACTTACTAACTAAACAATCTGAGCCTACGAAACTTTGCTTTCATCACCTGCTAAACAATGAAGCTTTGTCTGGGAACAAAATTTGATCCCCGGAGCAATCTAAACGAGCTAACTTCAGGTTCTTTCTTGCCCAGGAAATGCCATGCAACAGCAATACTTAAGCTGCTACCTCTACCCTTATACATAATTTTATGGAATCCTGGATCATACCAGAACCAGAGACAGTTAGCCATCCTCAAGACGTAGGAAACGCTCCCCTCAACTGCTTGCGAAGCTTCAAGAGGTTATGCAAACTGCAACTAACAGTATACGGTTTAACAGTACCTCAATTACATTAGATTCTATAGTATACCATAATTATTAATCATTTTGGAATGGGATAAATAAAAGGAAGGTCAAAATATGAATAAAATAATAAGAAAATCTTTCTTCATTTTCAAGTGTCCACTTGATCTACTTCCTTTGGATTGGATCTGTTGTTCCAGTTATAGGTAGCAAATACTGTAAAAATTATGAATTGATATGTAGAATTTCATTTCGTAAGAACAAATAATCAAAAATAGCCTTTTATTCTTTCCCAAATATTTGACAAACAGGCCAAAGAAACTGATCAAGAAAACAAAGAAAGATGTGAAGAAATTTAAGAAAGAAGAAGAAGAAGAAGAGAATTGATGAAATTAAGAAAATCATTAGAAAGGATTAGGAGGGATTGCTTCACATGATGAGCTTAAAAGCTCCTCTAGATATTCAGCTCCTAAATCCTCCAAAACTACTACATTTTCTAGCCTGTTATCATTTATGATTCCTTCATCTTTCCCTTTACCATCATGATCTTTCCTCGTTTTCGTTGATGATTTTCGTCTGATAGAGTGTCGTCTCTTTAATGCTACGATCGGCGAGCACCCATCATCATCCTGACTTTGAAGATTAATCTGCTGTAGTGATTCTCTAACCATTTCCACAGGGAAATTAAGTACAGCCATTTTCCCTCTCATGGAAAATGCTGCTTGATCGTAAGCTAGAGCTGCGGCTTCTGGACTATCGAATGTTCCTAGCCATACCCTTACGCCATTTCTCGTTGAATCTCTGATCTCAGCTGCGTATTTTCCCCATGGTCTCTTCCTTACTCCTCTGTATGATTTCTCAGCTTTCTTAGTTTCTTCCTCTTCTTCCTTCGAATTCCCTCTTTCATCTTTCACACCAATCCCGGTCATACATCCGGAATTATTTGATTCAAATGATCGATTCTCAATCTCTTCGCTTTTCCCTTCGGACCATCCATCAAAACATATAGTTTTCTGGGAGTCGAAAGGGAAAGGATTTGCCTCAAAAACAAATCCATCACTTTCACTTTCATCCCATGATGAAAAGGATTGCAAAGGATCAAAACAAAGCAGTACCTCTGGTTTTTTTGGGTACTGGTCAAAGAAACAAGACTCCATTTCTTCTGACAAGCCGATATAACGACACATGTAAATCTGTTATACGACTTCTTCTCTCTTTTTTCCGTTCCTGCTTTTAGAGTGGAAAGCTCCAAGTTATAGCTTCTGTGTACGAGGTCGCATAAAGCTAATGAAACCCTTAATGTGTGTGTGTGTCTATATCTATATATATACACACACACACTGCTAGAATACAAGCAAGGACAATAAATTACTAAATTTTGATGCGTGCATGCACCTCATTAAATTACATATTAAAATTGCCGTAATTTAGGGTTTGCACTTGATTTCTTATTTCCCAACTTGTTGTTGTTGAACATGTATATCATCTAATCTAATCCCACTTCCCTAATTCCATTTTTCAGAATATAAATAACATGATCATCATCTTAGATTTATCTCTTTATTTTTATTCATAAAAATTACTTTTTTTTTATTTTTTATTTGAATTAGATTTCTGCTAATATTGTTTTTATCGTCTTGCTTATATCATAATTCATCATCCAATGCTCTCTGTCAAAAAAAAACACACACACACAGTTAACTACCCTTCTTTACTCATTTTAAAAATAATTAGTTTATTCTAATTCTAATTAATCATTATATAAACTCAAGATTATAAATACATTAATTATTTATATAATAATAAAGTGCTAGTATTAAATAAAAAATTGTTAGTGGCTAAGGAATCATGGTACATAATCTCAGTGACATAATACTAATTACAGTCTTAATCATCATCATGATTATTATTATCTCAATCTTTGCCCCTATTAGTTTGACGCTTTATTAGTGCGGCAAATTTATCAACACAATGACAATGAAATTATTTAATAATTAAATCAGTATTTAAGTGATTAACAAAGAGATACTTATAATCATATAAAATTAAAAACCTCAAATACATCACCGATCATCGATTTAGTAGCAGAAAATGAATTAATGTTGATTAATGATGACATAAGAATCTAAAAAATATATAATATATAAACACTGAACTTTAACCTATATATTATAATATATTAAAAGAAAAAATTTAAAATTAAATATAAATACTAAATTTTTATTATCTAATTTTAATTTAATAATTTTATTTAAAATAAAATATAAAAATTAAATTTTATTTAGTTTAATATCTTAACATTAATTTTTTTATTATTATCTAATAGTATATAGTTTTAGTGTATGTTTATAATAACTAATTTTAATTTAAGGATTGTATTTAAAATTAAATATAAATATTAATTATTTTCATTATCTAATAATTTAATTCATTAAAATAATTTTTATTATCTGATTTCATATAAAAAAAATAACACATTTTTAAAAAAATTGATTAAAAATCTAAATTTATTAAATTTTATTTTAATTATCAAATAGTAATAATTTTAATTTATAAAAAATATGAAATTTTTATTAAAGTTGTAAAAATATTTCATATTTGTCTACCTTAGCATTTCAAACTTTTAAAATTAAAAGGCATGCAAACTAGATTCATGAAGTATATATTTTTTGGGATTTTGATTAAGATAGAATGTAGTATCTATTTTTATTAGTTTATAGCTAATTAGTTTTATAGCTAATGCGTGAGTATTTTATTAATTTAGTTGATATAAACTTTTTATTAAAAAATAATATTATTAAAATTATTACATTTTATAATTTATTTTAAATTATTGAATTAATATACATAAATAATAAATATTTAATCACATAAAATATTTTGATTAAAATTTTAGAATTATTAATCAATTAAAATTTAATATATGACAACATGAATTGAAATTTCATGATTTGTTGAGTTAAAAATAAAATTATAAATGATATATATAATCATAAAATTTTAAATAAATAGATATGTATAATAATATAATTTGATTACAGTAAATATATAATAATTTTTATAGAACTTACAAAATGGCCACCGGAGTCAAAGAATGCATGCCATTCGGCCCATATATTAAATAGTAGTCTGTGATTCCATTTGAGCCCTAAAGTGGAATTCTAAACTTAATGCTGCCTTCTATATATATATATATATATATATATGTAAACTTACCCTTCGAGACTGGGAAGTCTACTCTCTGGATATTTAATTCAAAATATACTTCTCTAGAACCAAATTAAACAAAGTTTAACATAGTCGAATTTGATTCAAACTCCCTTTACAATAGTCAATTCTAATTCAAACTCCTCTTTAAATGGTCAAATCATTCGACCTACCCAACAAATTATAAGTTTCACTACTTTAATTTCGATTATATTATTTAGAAAATATAGTAAATATTTTTAGTATTAATAAAATAGTAGAAAAACAAAGAATTCAAAGTGAATGTATGAAACTTATAACAATGTACATTTTGCTTATAATATATGATATATAATATTAATTACTATACTTTTTTAAAGTTAAATTGATATAAACGATTATATAAATAAATAATTAATAAATTCAAACTCAAATTGAACAAAAAAATCAAATTACACTGAATCTAAGAAACAGTAGTTTTAGGGTTTGTTGGTGAAGAGTGAGCATAGGAAGAGATATTGTCGGGTCCAATTTGGTGTCTTTAACATAAACAATAATAAATGGAAGAAGATGATTATTATAACGCACATGTAGCTGTACAGTGTTCTCCAACAAATAATCATTCTAAAGGATAACCAATGTATATATATATATCTCTCCATTGACTCATAATATAAAATAATACATCTGTCGGTCCATGTATTCATGTATTAGCCCTATTATTATCATTTTGCCTCCAAGAAATTGTTATTTTAAGGAAGACTGAATACTCAGCCCCATGCACACCATAATTTCATCTCTCTTTTAAACCATACACATTATTTTATTTTCGACGTCAAAAATATTATATTATCACCCTCACTAATTATACGTTATTATGTATCTTTAATATGTAATAATGCTGATATTCATCTTGAGACTTTAGGTTAAGTTGCCCAAGGTATCCCATCCATAAATCTTCATGGATTTAGTGTCATTTTAAGCTTAATTAATAAGAAATATATGGATATTTAAAAATGAAGAATATTACATCTAGATTTATGAATAAATAAAAAGTTAAATTTACTTTAGATTTCATAAGAATCATCTTATCTTATTTATCATATAATAATTTATATTTTAGGGTTAAATATCTCATATATAACAATACGATTATAAGAAACATTTTAATTTTATTAAAAGATATGCAAAATTATATAATACAAATATAAATAATTTTGAAATATAGATAATGAAAATATAAAAAATATTATTAGATGGGGTTAGAAATGGTATAGTGGCAGACATACATGCGTTTAACGCAAGTTTGCACGTTCATCTTTTATAGAAATATTATTATGGTTTCACTCGATTGATTTCTTTCAAAATTATTCCTTTTTTCGCCCACTTCCTTCCTTATTATTACTCTTTTCTTTGCCTTTTCTAATCATTATCTCTCCCTCCCTCGATTTCTCTTTATTTTGCCTTACAGATTTATTATTTTTCGATTTTATTTTTCATATATGCAAACATTAATCTCATCTTCGACGACCTGAATCCATATTCACATGGAAGAAAAACCCACAGAAGTGCGGACAAATCCCATCTCAACTGTTTCTTCTTCTGATCATGCCTTTCCTATACTAGCCATTGCTGTTCTTTGTATTACAGTCACGGCTTTCTTGCTCTTTGGTTACTATGTTTTTGTCAATAAATGTTGCTTTAATTGGCACCCAGTTAATGATCTTTTAAATTGGGTTGTTAACTGGCGAGCCATGAGAAGAAGAAATGAAGATTCGTTCATTGCTTTATCGCCGGCAATGTGGCATCGTGGTGGGCTTGATGAATCTGTCATTCGTGAACTACCGACGTTTCATTACAGAAGAAATGAAGCTGAGGATAAGAAAAGTATGATATATGGCGGCTGTGTTGTTTGTTTGAATGAGTTTCAAGATCAAGATATGCTTAGAGTTCTTCCAAACTGTAACCATTCCTTTCATCTTGATTGTATCGATATATGGTTTCAGAATAATTCTAACTGTCCGCTTTGTAGAAAAAGCATATCTGGAGGTGATAGTAAGTACCCGATTGATCAGATAATTGCACCAAGTTCTTCTCCTCAGGCCAGCTACAGTGATAGCTTGATGGGCGAAGGTGATGAAGATTTTGTGGTAATTGAATTGGGTGGCGGAGAAAGTGACCACCGCCTTTCACCAGCTGATCATGAAATTCAAAGCAGAAGAGGAAGAAAGAGAAGTCAATCACCGGCGGGAAAAACGGAGGAGAAAACATCAAAACCAAGAAGAAAGCTTCACCATTTATCTATTATGGGAGACGAGTGTATTGACGTTAGAGAGAAAGATGATCAGTTCTCCATTCAGCCAATCAGGCGATCTTTCTCGTTGGATTCTGCAGTTGACAGACAACTCTACGCAAGTGTTCGAGAAATCATTCGACAGAACACGCATCAGAAAGGGAATTACACTAAGGAAGAAAGTAGCAACAGAGTTCAAACTTCGTCATTTCCTCTTCTAAGCCACAGCAGGAGATGGAGAAATGCAGTTTTTCCCATTTAATTCAATCTATATACCGGATCATGTGAGATCATTTAGGTTTTGATGTACTGTAAAAGCTTGGAGGTGTTTATCATGTGAGATTATGCTTGAAGATGACAAATTAGGTTGACCTTGGAGTCAAATGATCCAAAGCACAAAACGAAATGGAATGTAAGCATGGAAGTGGAAATCATTACATAAACCCCTGAAAATAACAATCAACGAGTTTCCAGAATCACAAGATACTTTGTATCAATACCGAGTAGATATAAGAAGAGGATGAGTTGTTTTGTATTAAGGTTTTAAAAGTTTTTAATGATCAAATTTCGACTGTTTATGGGAAATATGAGAGTGAATGAGACAGAGATTATGGAAGGCAGGCAATAGGGGTGGGCATATTTCGATTAACCGATCAAATTTTTGGTTTAACTAACTGACCGATATTTTATCGGTCGGTTTTTGGTTAATGATATTTTCAATTTCGGTTAATCGGTTCGGTTTGGTTAATTTCAATTGGTTAAATGAATCGACCGTATAACAATATATATTATTTTATATATATTTAAAATATTATATTTTTTAAAAATAGACTAATATTATTAATTAAATTTATCTAAAGATAGCTAATTTATTATTATTTTTTATTTATGACATATTTATAAGGTTAAATAAAAAATATAATATAATTTTTCATATTTTTTTATCATTATGGTCGGTTAATTGGTTAACCGATTAACCGAATATAATATCGGTTTGGTTCGATTTGATTAAACGGTAGGAATCAGTTAAATAATTTTATATTCAGTCAGTTAATCGGTTAACAATTGCATTAAAAAAATGGTCGGTCGGTTAATCGATCCACCAAATGCCCACCCCTAGCAGGCAGTCATGAAGGGTCTCTGACAATATGAGTAGGTAAAAATGGGAAAAAGGAGGCATTTCTCATGAATGATCTCTATCCTATTCATTGGCTTGAGTAATCATTTTGATGTAGGTGAATGATGAAAATGCCTTCGTGTAATATCCTTCAAGATTTAAATACAGTTTAAATACCTTTCAAATTATAGTATGATCCTAAATATCATCAATTTCGTCGTCTATCATTGTGGAAGCCTAGGATCCATGCCTGTCAAGTGGTACTTGAGCCGGACTAGGCCTTCTTAACGAGCCGAACTCTGGTAAACAAATATGAAATCACAGTGTAAGATATGTCCCTCTCTCTCTCTCTCTTAGTGGATCGGATTAGGCCTTCTCTCGGGGTGAGGGTTTCACCTTTTGGTACCAAGGATTAGGCCTTCTTATATAAAGACAGAGCAGTAACCGCGGGAAGCAACGACTTGATTTTGGCGCGAATGATGACGTGGCAAAGCTCCAGCTAAGCAATTCCCAGGCTTTTTACATTTTTGGTGCAAATAAAATTTTAAATTCATTCTTTAGTGTCCTTTTTTAACTAATTCCCTATTTGGTGTATTTTCATGGGACTACTACCACCTAAGCCAAAACAAACAAAACTTCAATTTTCAAATTTTTAAAATGGCCACAAAACTTTTAATTTTTTATAATTTAGTCATTCTTTCAAAGAAATTCTAAAACGGGGCTCTGATACCATTCTCTTCGAGCCTATTCTTTCTATTGATGGAATTAAAGAATCTCTAATACTAAACAGTATTTTCAGAGTTTTTCCTCTTTTTTCGAATTTCTTTCAGTTCTTGATATTTATTAAAATATCGAGTACTAGCAACAAGACTTAAAGGTTTTCTGTTCTTGAGAAAAAATTCCTCAAACTCACTTTGTTTTAGAGTCAATTCATTTAAATTTTCTACAGACCTTTCCAAATTTTTATTTGAGGAATCTATAGTAGAAATTTGTAGTGAATTAAGATGATCAATAATAGAATTTAATAACTCGATTATCGGATCCTTGTCTACACCATGATCTAAATGAAAACATTCAAGGTGAGGACAATTACTACTCATGAACACAATTATGATTATAAATATTTTTCTAACATTCATGCAAAAAAAAACACTTCTATTATCAGATCCTTATCTACATTCAAATCCTTAACTTCGTTTATCACAATAAACCAATTCTTATAAAAGAATTTAGACATATACCTTATGTGAATAGGGTCCACTAAGCTTTCGCTATGATCGTCACCACAGATAGGTTTAAAAGGCTCTTATGTGCTGTTAATTGCCTTATTTTTTAACTTTTCTTTAAGACTTACTGTGCACTCTTTAAAATAATCGTCAAGCTTTCTTCAAGGTATAATGCCAGAGAGAATTTGATCCAAAAATCCTATAATAAGATTTATCAATCTCAACGTTCTTTCAGCTTCTCTACAATCATAATATCCATTGTGACTTAAGAAGTGATTTTCGAACACACTACCTTCTGCCTCTCTTAGTTCTCTCTTTAAGTTTCTTACTTGAGTAAGATTGGTAAGATCTAATAAACAAAGCTTATTAATGAAGCTTTCAACTATGGAAGGCATAAGAAGATTGATAGAATTTTAAAAAGATTTTTATTGCTCACAATTCTCCTCCCCGAATCAAGAGATTATAGAGGATATGTATACAATCTTGCTGGTGCCTTTAAACTGTTTGCCAGCACACACTTAATTGACATAAAGTAATGAAATTATTGAAGCTTCAATAATACGATCGACACTAGCATTATTGAAAATAGACAAATGAAATGCAATCACACAACTGGTATCTTTAGTCCTGTTTTCCAGCTTACACACATGTTACTTTAAATAAAGATAAAGTTTCTTATCATTGATGAGATTCTCACTTATCCTGATAGAAACTCATCCTCTTGCAGAGTAGAGGACCAAGCATTTATGCTTTTCTTTGGCTTGTGACATTTGTCACTATGCATCTTAGTATGCATCATGTGTCCGTGACCTAGATGTCTGCCATCACATGTATGTTCATAACTTCCATGTATGCCATTACTACTTCTTGTCTTCTTTCTTCATCATCTTTCTTCTTCTCTTTAGCAATTACTTTCCATAGTTCAAAGGTCTCCTTTTTGAAGCTTAATCTTAGATCTTTATTTTCTAACTTTAGATACAGCTCCCTTGCTAAGGATTTACCTCTAGTGAACTTTGGATCTTCAGTAATATAGATATCAAAATACCATATGGACACAAATACTCTTCCATTTCCCAGAATAACATAATTAGTACTGTTTACCTTTCGTTTCAGCATATCTTTAAAGGTTTCAATGTGAAAGGCTTTACAGATTTCTTTACTCTTCTCGTACATCCTCCATTTCATCTTCATGGTTTGAGGATCATGTTTCTGGGGTTCTACCATCTTTTGAACAAAGACTGGATGTATTTCCCATAACTGATAAGGATATCATACTCTACTATTCATCTCATATT
>CANYBF010853785.1:0-12916 GCA_948192965.1 Dalechampia spathulata
CAAACAAAAAATAAAGTAACTCGGGTATTTAATACAACCCGACCAAAAATAAACCAAATTCGAGTATTTAATACAACCCGACCAAATGAATGAATAAAATGCCACAAAAGGGTCTTCATGAGCTCCAAAATCCATGTACAGTCATCTCGGGGACCACTGAATTAAGGTCTCGATTGAGCCCCAGGTCCACGCTCCAATCCATAAACTCGAATTCACCAAATCATTCCTTCAAAACTCACAGCAAGAGCGTAAAAAGGAACAAGTGCACAAAACAAACACTAAATGCAAAATCAAAAGCAACATGTAATCACGCAAGCAACATTACTAACACTAAAACCATATCGTAATCATGTAAACAATACTAACATGCATACTATGACAAGCTAAACATGCAAACAATACTAACATGCATACTATGACAAGCTAAACGTGCAAACAATACTAACATGCATACTATGACAAGCTAAACATGCAAACGATACTAACATGCATACTATGACAAACTAAACATATTAACTAAACAAGATTATAACATACTAAACATATTAACAACACAACATCATAACAACATGCTAAACACATTAACAAAACAACATCATCATAACAACATCATCATAACAACATCATCATAACATCATCACAACAACATCATCATAACATGCATCATTAAACAACATGCATCACAACAACATCATCATAACATGCATCATTAAACAACATGCATCATTAAACAACATGCATCATAACAAAACAACACTTATAACAATACACTAACAACATACATCATACTAACAAAACATAACCTAAACACATCATCTGAACATGCAAATTACATCAAAAGGCATGAAATAAAGCAAGCAAAACTCGGCAAAACAAAGTACATTTGATCACATTCTGATCATACCCGAACGGGTATGACTTGTGCATGATCATACCCGAACGGGTATGATTTGCACATGATCATACCCGAACGGGTAAGATCAGTCACAAACCATGCACAATTCAAAATTTTATTAGCTTCGAACCTCATACAAGCAATATCATGCATAAAACTCACATTATTTCATATTTCAATCATCAAAACGAATCACAAATGCATCAAACTCAATCAAAAGTCAACTAAATCCAAATGAAATCAAATAAAAAAGTAAAAGAATGTTACCTTTGTTGATTCTCCAATGCACTTGAAGCTTTTCCAAATCAAAATCCAATGCTAGGAAGATTAACAACTCAAACCAATCCAAAATGCATAGGTTTTAAGTATTTTGCTAAAAACTAATCAAATCCTAACTAGTTTCAATTAGATTCAATCAATTTAAGTCAAATTTCAAAATAAAATCAACAATCAAATCGCGTTCTTTTCTGAAAATTGAGAGAAAATCAAATTCAAAACCCTAAACTAAATGTTCCTCCCACCAAAAGTAACTGCCATTCAAATTATAACTGCCTGAGGAACATACCCGAACGGGTATCTTAAGGAGGAGATTCGGGTAAACAACATACCCGATCGGGTATGTTGCATACCCGAATCGGCCTCTTGACTTACCCGAATGGGTAAGTGGCCAAAATGACAAAAATGCCCCCAAGCAACCCTAAACCAAGCCCTGAACCGCACCAGGGTGAACCAGGAATGCCCGTAAAGGTAAAACAGTGATGGAATAGACCCGGTTCATCCCAATCGGCCCGAAAGACTTAAAATTCAGGGTGCGACAACCACCCAAACCAAATCTCTGAAAAGTTTAACTAGCACTCATGCTATGGTTTGATTGGACCAATCCAAAACCATCTGGTAGTGACTCCCTTGTGACTCTTTTGAGTTCATATCATTCCTCAAGGTAGCCCCTCAGGAATTCTATGCTTTTGTTCTAAATATGGTCCTTGGTCCGTGAGTCTCATAAGCCTCACTCTAGGTGGTCGGTAGAAACCAGCACTCACAGTGGTGACTCCACCGGGGACATCACAACAAAAGAGTGGTGGCATCTAAGAGTTTCCATATCAATTTTCCCATCATAGTTGGATTAATTGTATGCATCACAACACTAGTTCATGTTTGCACTTACCATATCACCTCCTGTGTCAAGCTAATGATTGTGGGTGAGTGAGTACCTTGGACTCCATTCGACTCCTCGGGAAAGCAAATCTACGTTCACCACTTGCTGCACTGTACTGATAACCGTCAATGATTCCTGACAAATAGATGCAAGGTATAGTCCTATACCAATGATTCTATTTGGTTGGATATGTTATGGACAATATGGCAGAAGACCTTAGCCTTTTCTCAACCAGATAAAAAGCCTATGTAGTAAGCCTAGCAACATTCCAAACTATGACCCTTATTGCATGTTATATGGATCTTTGCCCCATCATGTCAGTGGATTTGCATAGACCTAGCCTGTTTCCCTCTCTCATATTACTATGCTAAAAGTCAAAATCCTTTCATGATTATGGTTATACAACCTCACGCTTATTCCACGGGCGTTCCCTTATCATAATAATATGATCATGCCTGTATTGCTCTGCTAAGAGTCATAATCCTTTCATGATTCCATATGGTTACAAACCTCATGCTTATTCCATGGGCATTCCCTTATCATAACAATATGATCATGCCTATATTGCTCTACTAAGAATCAAAATCCTTTCATGATTCCATATGATTGCAAAACCTCATGCTTATTCCATGAGCATACTCTTATCATTACAATATGATCATGCCTGTATTGCTTTGGTAAGAGTCAAAATCCTTTCATGATTCTGTATGGTTACATAACCTCACACTTATTCCATGGGCGTACTCTTATCATAATAATATGATCATGCTCGTATTACTCTATTAAGAGTCAGAATCCTTTTATAATTTTGTATGGTTTCATAACCTCACGCTTATTCCATAGGCTTACTCTTATCATAATAATATGATCATGCTCGTATTGCTCTGCTAAGATTCAGAATCCTTTTATGATTCTATATGGTTGCATAACCTCATGCCCATTCCATTAGCATTCTCTTATCATAGCAATATGACTAAGTCAAAATGTTGTCGGGTTCTCATCGTAAATCCCTCATATGATCGGGCAACCATCACCACCACTTGCTTGCCTTATTGAGAGAATCGTGCCTCAAGTTCCCAGTGTAACTCTGAGCTAGTATCCCACCTAGGGGAGGAGATATTGAACTGATCAATTCTTGTGGAAGTATAAGGGTGGCAGAGAGCATTGTTGTGTGCTACATGTTCATTAACCATTTTTATGTTTTCTATCTAAATACATATACATACATGCTCATGCAATTTTCTCTAACTAATTTCCTTTTGCAGCCATAACGCTGGATGTTTCCTCGCAAAGGTCATGCATACATCCTATGTAATGCATCACATGCACCCTACAGATGCACATGCTAATCAATTTTGCTTTGCAGCCATAATATTGCATGTTTCCTAGCATAGGTCATGCATACATCCTACGTGTCGCATCATGTACACCACATATAATTTCATACTCATGCATCCGTGCTAACTCTCTTAATCATGTACAGACAATATCACTCCCAGCAAGCTAGAAATATCACATCATCATTCAACACTCCTGCCATGATGCTGGATGAGGCCACATTCGCTATAGTTTAGAAGCTCATTAATCATTATATGTCCAAGCTCCTAAATGATAACTTCAAGACCCTCTTGCAATAGCAGATCCGAGAGGCTCTCAGCCCTAATGACTTCATCACTCCACCAGGCCCTGTGAAAGAAAAGGGAAAGGGCATCAACCTATATGATATTGAGGCTAATGATGATGTCTCACTCCACATGCATGATGTTTAGAAATCTAAGACTTATGTTCTGGAGCAAAAAATAGAACAATTGCAGTCTATCATAAAGACCAAAGGCATGGGGTCTGCTCTGGAATTTGATGAGTTCTTCGTCTTAGCTATTAAGGGGCTACCTACCAAGTTCAAGTTCCCTGATGTTCCCAAGTACATTGGAGTTAGGGACCCAAAGAACCATCTGAAGACTTACACCATGATGATGAGCACTACAGACTTGTCGAATGATCAGATAGTTTGACTCTTCTTAATCTCACTAGAGGGACCAACGCTAACTTGGTATCATAGTCTGAACAAGGCGATGACGGCCGAGTGGAAGCCTTTTTGTACTACCTTCTGTAAATAATATGGGTTCAAGTCTTAATTTGATGTAACTTTGATGGATTTAGAAATGGTTAAGCAGAAAACCAATGAGCCCTTCATGGATTACTTTAGCATGTGGATGGACAAAGTTGCACTGGTCAGACAGAAGCCATCTGAATCTAACATGATCAATAAGCTTATTATGGGGTCACTGCCACTCTACCAGGATAAGCTGAAGTATCAGACTTTTCATACCTTTGAGGACATTTACTCTATTAGCCAACGGATAGAGCAGACCAAAGGGAAGAAGAAGGAGCCTTCCTTCCTAAAACCCAAAACCACCACATACACTCAAACACAGCAAAAGCCTCACTACATCAATACCCTGCAAACACCAAACCCCATACTTCAAAATACTACCCTATCCCAGAGGTTATTGATTCTTGGAATGCCACTTTCCAAGGTTTTTGGGTGCCTCCTTAAAGCCAAGCTCATCAAGCCACTTGAGCTAAACTTCAAAACACCACCCCCAGCCTTGATGGACATCAAAACTTACTGCCACTATCACTAGCATCATGACCATAACATTGATGACTATCGCTCCCTTACACTAGTCATTCAGAACCTCATTGACTCTAGTGAGATTGAAGACCCTGAGAAATCCAAACCATCAACAAAGATAAACCCATTGTCTAACTACCACAAAGTCAACCGCACCTACATGCTCCAATCAGGGTTGCCAGAATCCCTGGTTCTTAACTCTTTTTCTCCCCTCAGCAGTGAGGAGATTGCTTAGCTACCTGCTATTACCTTTCGACCTGGCGGTGGGTTTGAAATTGGTGCCATTAACATATGGTATGATAGTTTAGAGGATGAGTCTGCAATTACTCAGGATTCCTTCAAGCCTGAATTATCACAGGATCAAGCTTCCAAGAAAGGCAAATCAGTTGAGACCCTTAAGCCAACACCAAAACTGCCCAAGTAGTAGAAAGGGTTAGGTGCTAACAAGATGTCCTCTTGAGTCTGTAATATGACTCACAGTGGTAAGGTGTTCATTCCTCTTGAACTTGGAAAGAAGCCAGAAGCTCTTAGGAAGTCGATCGAGGCTAGACCCGCTAGGGATGAGGCTGGTCCAAGCAATGTTCTAGCTCTACAACCAGCTAATCAGGTTGCTCAGCCTGATAATGTTATCGTCAAGCAGCTGAAGAAGACATAAGCTAACATTAGCATTTGGGACTTGGTGCTATCCTCCCAGTAACACATATGGTATAACATTAGCATTTGGGACTTGATGCTATCATCGAAGCACTCTCAAGCATGAGAATCTCTCCATCCGCTTCTACCTTAAGCATGAAGAGCAAGTTGTAAACCAGGAATTACCATCCAACATGATCACTTTCTCTAATGTGGATCTACCGACCGAGGGTATCCACCATAATAAAGCACTCTTCATCAGGGTAAATATCATGAACTTCTCCACTCTCTACGTCATGGTGGATGACAGTTCAGGTATCAATGTCTGCCCACTCAAGGTGCTGCCTAAGCTTGGGGTTTAACTTTCAACTTTGAAGCTACGCAAGATAATTATCAAAGCTTATGATGAGTCTAAACGAGAGGTTACCAATACCTTCATTGACACTATCACTATCAGGCTGATCAAATCAATGGTGGAGTTTATAGTTCTTGACATTCCGGTGTCATTTGCTTTACTATTGGGCCAATCATGGTTCCATTCCCTAAGAGGTATGCCATCCACCTTGCACCTGAAGATCAAGTTCCCATATAACAAAGGTATGGCTACTATTACTGATGATGATGAGGTTGCTCTAGCCTACATTAGAGAAAATGTCCCTCTTATGACTGGTTTTCAGATCGTTAACATTGGAGAACTTAAATCATACTCATACCAACCAAGTTCCATTATTGAGAGGATGATGAAAATGATGAAATTTATGCCTGGTAAAGGTTTAGGCCAGTATGAGTAGGGTTTGATAGAGTTTGACATTCTTACAATCATGTGGGAAGAAAGGAACTACGTTGGGTTTGATCCTTACACTTCAAACAAGTCAGAAGAGTGCAAGATAGTCATCTTCATCCAAGGAAAGACACATCATGATCATCCCACTGAGTTTCTTAACTCAGATGACCTCTTTGAGCAATAGTTCACCATATTCGGTGATGTCTGTGATTTGTTAGCCCTGACAGTAGCCAAGAAAGCCACTGTCGCTTCCTTCACCATTAGCCCTAATGACACTTTTAGATATTTGGTAATGTTGTTGATCTCACCACTGGTCACTTGGAGCCAAAAATCACTACATTCACTGTACTGGGAGCCAAGTTATAGAACTTAGATATGGAAGACCTGCTGCTACCAAAGGTCTATGAAGACATTGCTACTCTAGTGGATAACACCTTTAAGGAGCTGTTGTATGAGGACATTGATGTCCCAATTTCTATTTTATTTAATGATGATATAATTCCATCTTTTTTTAATACAATGAAGAATAACTTTGCTTATGTTTGCAATATGTATTCTAATGGCGTTGAGCATGAGCATGAGCATTTTTGGCATTAATGCATCATGCATCAAAAATGTTAAAATTAACATAGATGATAAGCCATGTCTACTCCATATTGCATCAGACTTGACCTCTGAAGAGAGAATAGAAATAATCAATGCATTAAAAAAGCATATAAAAGCCTTTGCTCTCGGCTATGAAGACATACCAAGTGTCGATAGATCCATCATGGAACACAGAATTCTAACTAAGCTGGGGTTCAAGCTAGTTAAGTAGAAACCACGATGCCTCCAACTAGAGTGGGCACAGAAGGTCAAGGAAGATGTCTAAAAGTAGTTGGATGCCAAATTCTTTGAAGTGATCGACTACCCAGAATGGTTGGCCAATGTAGTTTTAGTTCCCAAGTAAGATGGCAAGGTCAGATTCTGCGTAGACTAAAGGGATCTAAACAAAGCATGCCCAAAGGATGACTTCCCTTTACCTCATATCGATGTGCTAGTTGATAGTGTAGCCGCTAGTGCTATGTATTCCTTCACTAATGGATTTTCAAGGTATAACTAGATCCTGATGGTAATTAAAAATAAGGTGAAGACAGCTTTCATCAAAGAATGGGGGGCCTATTACTACAAGGTCATGCCCTTTGGCTTGAAGAATACAGGTGCTACCTACCAAAGAGCTACAACAACCTTGTTGCATGATTTGATCTATAAAGAGGTTGAAGTTTATGTAGATGATATGATGGTGAAGTCTCCTACCAGAGAAGAGCACCCAGCTACTCTTGATAGATTTCTCATGCACATTAAGAAATATAGACTCAGGATGAACCCAAAGAAATGCACATTCAGGGTGACATCTGGCAAGCTGTTGGGTCATATTGGTAGTCAGAGGGGTATTAAAGTGGATCCTGATAAGGCAAAGTCAATCATTAAGATGTCTATTCCCAGAACTGAGATCAAAGTCAGGGGATTCTTGGGATAAATCCAATACATCAATAGATTCATCGCCAAGCTCACTACCATGTGTGAGCCTATCTTCAAGCTTTGAAGGAAGAACCAGCCTAGGGTTTAGGACAAGAACTACCAGTTTGCATTTGAGAGGGTGAAGCATTACCTCTCCAACCCGCCAAACCTACAATCGCCTCAACCGAGAAAACCATTATTACTTTATCTAGCCTTAGAAGATGAGTCAGTGGGTGCTATGATGGCTCATGAGAATGAAGCCAGAGTTGAGCATGCTGTCTACTACTTGAGGAAAAAGCTACTGCTAACTCAATGCAAATACAGCACTATTGAGAAGCTATGCATGGCTATGGTCTGGGTCACCAAGAAATTAAGATACTACTTCCATTCATACCAAGTTCAGGCAATCTCCAAGGTTAACCTTATAAAGCACTTGTATGCAGCTCCTTTCACTGGAAGGGAAACTCTCCAGGTGGTTGATCCTGTTATAAGAGTTTTATATGCAATACATCACAACCAAGGTGATTAAAGGTAGAGAAATTGCCAAATTCTTAGCATCGAGGCTAATAGATGACTTTGAGACCTTTGAACTGGACTTCCTAGATGAGCACTTGGGGCAGTTGATGTCTAGAAATGGTAGTTACACTTTGACAGTACTATCAACAGAAGAGGTGTAGGTATAAGAGTTATTCTAATCACTCCTGAAGGTGAACTCATTATGCTTTCTAAGCGGCTGAGCTTTCCAATCACTAATAATATGGCTGAATATGAAGCATGTATATTCAGGCTAAAAGCATTGCTAATGATTGGTGCCTAAGATTACAGATATTTGGTGATTAAATGCTTGTCATTCACCAATCCACATCTGAGTGGGAGGTCAAAGAGGAAAGGCTTAAGCCTTATGCTAAATACATGAAGCTCATGGTTTGCAATTTCAGCTCATGCTAATTCATTCACATACCGTATAAAGAGAATCAGATGGTCAATGCCTTTGCTACACTGGCTTCAGTTTGTAAATAAACTGTAGAGTCAAATTCAACATGCATTTATTGAGCAGTCAAGGATTCCTTGCTATGAGGGAGAACAGGTTATGGCACTAGATCAGCCAGACAAAATCCTATGGTATGCAGATATCATGAACTTTCTGAAAATCAGTGCTTATCTAGAAGAAGCCAACAAGATTGATAAACTAGCTTTACGTAGGCTAGTAGCCAACTTTACCTGGTATCAGGGTGGTCTCTATAAAAGAGTAGTGGATGGTCTATAACTTTGATGCATATCAAGGAAGGAGATTAAATAATCATAGAAATGGTACATGCTAGTGTATGCAGACCCTACATGAATGGATTTGTGCTTTACAAGAAATTCCTATATCAAGGATATTTCTGGCTCACCATGGAGACAGACTGCATACACTTTGTACAAAGATGTCATGAGTGTCAGATTCATAGGGATCTGAGTCACATACCGCTAGTCGAATTATAGAATTTGATAATGCCTTAGTCGTTCTTAGCTTGGGGAATCGACATCATGGGAGAGATTCATCCTAACACTTCTAATGGGCATTGGTATATTAATGGTTATTGACTACTTCTCTAAGTGGGTACAAGCTGAATTCTACAGTAAACTAGGGGCAAAAAAGGTTCCCAAGTTTATAGAGAAGAATCTCATATGCCGATATGGGATACCACATCACTTAGTGTCTGATAATGGAGTGCGGTTTCAAGGCCAAGTGGTTAACTTGTTAGAAAGATATGGGATCAAGCATAACCGATCCTCTCCATACTGCCCTCAAGCTAAGGAGGCAGTCAAAGTGGCTAACAAGATGATCAAGTGCATCTTAGCCAAGACAGTGAGAACTTATAGAGATTCACACGAGCAACTGCCATTTACTTTATGGGGATACAGAACCATTGTAAGGAGTCCTACAGGTACCACTTCCTACTCTCTTGTTTATAAGATAGAAGCTGTATTGCCAATCAAAGTGTAGCTGAAATCACTTTATATCATTCTGGAATCTTAGTTGCCAGAAGCTGAGTGGAAAAGGGCTAGGTATGAACAGCTAGTTACTATTGATGAGAAGCAACTGAAGGCTGTCTATCATCTATAGCTTTAAAAGAAGCATATGGCAAATGCATTCAATAGAAAGTTCAAGCCTGTTGCCATACAGCTATCTTTATAGTATCAAATGAAGCAATTCTATCAGATAGGTGCACCAATGTTATGCCCTAGTTAGAATAAGAAGAGAAGAGGTTGTTGATATGTTCCTTGAGGTTGATGAGCTGCTGGGCTTGCTCAGAGGTAGTAGCAGTGGAAATCACAGTGAGGGCAAAAAGGGTAACATTCTTCTAAGTTCTTGTGAGGGAGAATAGCTCCAAACTGAGAAACTACTACAGGATCTATTTTAACGCCTTCAATGTCTCTCTGGATGGCTAGCTATAAGAAGAGCTAGTAGTTGGAGGAGAAGCTAAAATAAAGGAGCAATCTAAGCTTTGGAGGGGAATATGGCACTTTGAAGAAGATTGTAAGTGGGTGTTTCTAACAGTAGGATCCTAAAATAGGAATGAGCATAGTTATCTAAGTACTAATGAAAAGAAGGAACATTGGGGAAATATGGTGAATAGTAACTATACTATAGAGGGTGCAGAAGAAGGGTGGTGATCACTCTGAAAGCTGGAAGAAGGATTGAGTGTTTCATTATTTGAGTCATCCTCTTTACCAGACTCTTTGTTAATAGAAGATTTTATCTCTATAGACGATTCTGAACTTTTTTCTTCTAAAGATGAGCATGTAAGTTCGACCTAGATCTTCCTTTTAGCTGGAGTAATAATCCGTTGCCAAGATGATTTTCTGGTAGGCTATGGAGTCACTTTGGAAGTCTTTTGTAATTTCCTGATTTTTTGTAATGAGCTACTTTTGGAGGTGTTTCCTAGTGTAATTGAGAGAAAGGAAATAGCAAGTTAAGAAGCTAGTATATTAACAAAAGGAAAATAGGAAGGATAATAATAATAATACTTGATGCAACAAGATTCTTAAAAATAAATGTCCACTAAGTCTGAAATGAAGCATGAAGATCGTCAGGGGAACGATCCAACTCATGAATAAAAGGTTGTAAGAGGCTCTTCTCATAGCTACCATAAATTTCTTCAATAGCAGACTTATCATAGGTAGCTTTATTAATAAGAGTTGGACATAATGGATGACAGTCAGGGATACCTTGTTGTAAGCTAAATTATCTACGCCAGAGAAAAGGAAGGTAAGGCTCTCAAATTGCTTTACCTGATGAAGGAAAGCTGGTGGAAGCCCCACCTTTAAAGAGTAGGTGAGGCTGGATGAAGACTGCCCAGGTCAATGTAG
The DNA here is from genome assembly GCA_948192965.1 of Dalechampia spathulata. Classification (NCBI taxonomy): domain Eukaryota; kingdom Viridiplantae; phylum Streptophyta; class Magnoliopsida; order Malpighiales; family Euphorbiaceae; genus Dalechampia; species Dalechampia spathulata. Next base: position 10,961 of record CANYBF010853785.1, read on the forward strand.
CATGAGGAACTCCACTAAGGAAATAATTTCTAGCTCAGATTGGCAAGATACAGTCCTTATCAATATCATCAAAAAATATGAAGGGTGAAGGAAATTTTTCAAAAGTAAACTTTTAAATGTAGTCCATGATGGCAGCCTCAGATATAGAATAGGTGCAGTTAGCAACTCATAGACCATGAAAATCCTCTTGAAATAAAGGATGTCCTGAAAGGACTGAGAAATAAATGAGTGGCCATAGCTGTTGACCCTGACTTTTCACCCTCGTATAATTTTGGATCTTTATTGATTCGGTTAGGATTTAGTCCCCGGTATTGATCTTGATTATGCGTTTAGGCCTTTGTGTCTTCCTCTGTGTGTTCTGGTACGCAGAACATTTCAGGACTGGTGGGGTCCCACCATGGCGCTTGGCGGGACCCGTCATGTATTCTGAGTGTTCTGTATGTACAGAACACCCTTCCCTTTTGCCTGCGCAGGGCAAATCGCTTGAAATGCAAAACATTGCATTTTTGGCCTGGGTACTATTCATCATGAATAGTACATAGGTGGGGCCCACTAAATAGAAGCAGGGCCTGCAGTCCCCAATAACCTATTCTGTGTGTTCTGTACTTACAAAATACATTTTCCAGCTGCCTTATGCAAGGCACAACGCTTGGCATCGCAAATGCCATTTTCTGGGCCCACTACGCTGTGAGGCCCACCTAGCAATAGCGGGCTCGCTGCTCCTATTTCCTATTCTGTGTATTCTGTACTTACAGAATACATTTCACACCTGCCTACGCGTGGTAGGATACACGGAATGCAAAATATTGCATTTTGGACCTAGGTTACTATTCACTATGAATAGTATACGGCAGGGCCCACTTCCCCAATTAGCCAATTCTGTGTATTTTATACTTACATAGTACATTCCGCTGCTGCCTTACGTAAGGCACATCTCGTGGCATTCCGAATGCCACATTTGTAGGTTCACCTCGCTATGGGGCCCGCTAAACACTAGTAGGGTCTGCTTACCACTATCATCCGCTTCAATGCATTCTGTACGCACAGAACACACCCTATCTACCACCTCACTTGAGGCGGAATGCTTGGTATGCTATTTGCCACTTTCCGACTTTTATGCTGTGGGGCCCACAAGGGTACTATTCATCATGAATAGTATCCGAATGGGCCCACTGCCCGAATTCATCAATTTAAGTGTTCTCGATGTGTAGAACACGTTTCCACTAGTGCCTATGTGAGGCACGACCCATGACATCCTGTATGCCATTTTTAGCCTTAACGGGCCTATTGAGCCCATTAGCCAAAACTCAATGTTCGGGGCCGAATTTCAGAAAACTTATAACTGCAAAGGTTCTCAAAATGTCGTTTGCACTTTCCTGCATATATGGCAGGCATCCCGTTTGTCGCACCCTAATTTTGGACAGGCTTTGATTCGGACCGATTCCGAGTTGATTTCGGGCCATTTAGGGTTCTTTCGAACCGTCTGGGGTCCTTTCGGGCCGGGCTAGGCCCGTTTAGAGTTCCATTTAGCATTTTTGGGAGGATGTGCGATCACATATGTCCCATTACACGCCTCGTATGATCATGCGCGATTGCATATGTTTTAATACACAACATACGTGATCGCATATGTTTCCGAGGGCAGACCTAATTAAACCCTAATCTGCCATTTGGCTTAAGGACCGGAATTTTTAGCAAAACCCTAGATTTCTGATAGCCGTCAGCAACCATTGGACACTCCAAAACCTAATCAATCTAAGGCATTAGGATTAATCAAACGCACTAAAATCAACTAGAATTAGGCGTTTTAATCACCTAAACTTGGATTTGGATCGGATTGGATTACAATTCTCATTCCCTAACGCTTCGGAGAATCTACAAGAGGTAAATCAGTTCCTTTTATTGATTTTTTGCATTATTTTAATTGATATAACATGTTTTGAATTGTCTTTCTGT
>CANYBF010854622.1:0-54992 GCA_948192965.1 Dalechampia spathulata
TTGTATTTCTGTTTTATAAAAAACCTCTTTCTATGCCTAAATGGTGGTGCTTTTCCTTGATTAGTTGGACCCACTGCTCTTCATTTATTTATTTTTTTTTTGTCGCAGCAATCCCATAATGCCTACTCCCATACTTCACATGTATTAATATGAAACCTATCGAACCAACTGGACTCTGACCAGCTTCAACTTCACCCCCTCTTACCTACTTAGTGCTTCACGCAATAATATTTATTTTATTTTAATTTATAGATCCATAAGAATAATATTAAATTTTTAATTTAGATATAAATAACTTAATGTTCCCTAAACAAGTAGTGTTCTACATTGCAAGACGGAAACAGCATGTTCTATCATCAGCTGACCGAACCACATGGGCTAGGCTGGACTGCTATCGTCGTTTTTGCCTTTTTGTGAATGTGTTGCTGGCTGGAATGGGCCCATTATGTCGTAGCCTGAAACTGGCCCCCCACAGCCCACAGGCATGGTAGAAACTCCAAGTATCACCATGGGCCGGTTCGAACTTCCATACAGTCTGAGATTTTCTTGTTTTTAGGAACGAGACGGAGCCTGTAAATCAATAATTTTCTCGATTTGAAATATAAAATTTTATCTTCTGAAAATTGAAAATGTTGTTTAATGAATGAATCGGTCACTCTGGTGAAGTGAGCGCTGGTTCAATCTCTCGAATTATGAAAGGAGAAAGACATCTTGCATGAAACGGTCCACGTGTGCGTTAACCCCTTTCTTCTTCGATCCTTTCCATTTCCTTAAAACCCAAGGAGCAGATGATAATAATACTTGCAGACGGAAACCCAGAAAATAAACAAACTCAACTTTTCTTAGGTTCTTATTCTATTATTAAATTAATACCTTGTTACTTGAAAGTATAAAATAATTGAATTTATAATCATATATTTCTTCAGCGAAAGATGGACAGGAGATATAGATAAACAAACGCCAAAGAGGTTCGTTATAGATTTTACCGGATCAAGCAATTTTCGACTCCGCACCGACTCGGTTTACTTTCCTTCCCTGCCTTTCTTTTGTCGTTTTCTTGCTATATATGTATATGTTTAGGATTTCGAGGTTACTCCTCTTTTTTTGCCATTTTTGGGTAACGTTTGAGCTTTGCAGAGTCGTTTTTGCTTGTGCTTTCGTTTTTGAGTAATCCCAAATGGTTTTCATAGATTTTAGGAGTTTGTGAATTCGCACAAACAGTCGACCACAGGAACCCATTTGGAAAAGCCCTATCTTTATTTTTTTATTCTTCTTCTGTAGATTAATTTCATTTGCCTAATTGAATAGCCTTATATGGCATTTGATCAGAACTATATTCCGAAAGATCTCAGGCCAATTAATGTAGCTAGGACCCTGCCAGATGAATCCCGCATTGCTATGGCTTCCACAGCTAGCGGTTCACCTTTTATTGCAACAACAGCTGCAATAACAACAAGTAGAAACCCTGAAATTTTTGTCAACCCAGATGGGTCGGTACCGGTCCTTTACCCTGCAAACGTATCCGATGCTACTGGTTTTGTCGGTTTAGCAAATGGTAACCCTGCCCCAGGTATTGGCCTGTCGGCCCAGCGGTTGCCTGTGCCAATTGGGTTTGCAAGCATGGAGGGTGTGAATACCTCGGGAGCTGCGTTTGCTTACAATCCCAATTTGGGAAACATGGTTGTCAGTAGTGCTGTTGATCATACTGCTAATGATATGGTAGACAAGGTGGTTGTTTCTCCTCATCTGAGCAACAGGATTAATGCTAATGGGAGCAGCGAGTCTGCTAGTTCAGGATTTGGTTACAATCCTAATTTGGGGAGCCGTGGTAGTGGCAATGGGGTTGATTATGTGAGTGAACAGGGTGTGGATGATTCGGTGTCAGAAAAGAAACTTAAGTTTTTGTGTAGTTTTGGGGGGCAGATTTTACCTAGACCAAGTGATGGTATGTTGAGGTATGTTGGAGGACAAACAAGGATAATTAGTGTGAAGAAGGATGTGAGCTTTAACGAGTTAGTACAGAAGATGGTGGATACTTATGGTCAACCTGTGGTTATCAAATACCAGCTCCCTGATGAGGATCTTGATGCTCTGGTTTCGGTTTCATGTCCTGATGATCTTGATAACATGATGGATGAGTACGAAAAGTTAGTTCAAAGGGATAGGTCAGCTAAGCTTAGGGTGTTTTTGTTTTCAGCTACAGAACTTGGTGCAACTGGCTCGGTGCATTTTGAGGATTTACGTGATAGTGAACAAAAATATGTGAATGCTGTAAATGGGATTTCTGGCAGTGTTGGTTGTAGCGGTGTTGCTAGGAAGGAGAGTATAGCTAGTGCAACTTCAACTCAGAATTCTGACTTTAGCGGGAATGATACTTTTGATAGCTTAGGTCCTGGTCAAGTGAATGTGAGTGCGGCACCAGCAACCTCCATGTTCTCCCCTAGCTGGACTCCAGCGACCCCTCATGATAATAGCGCAAAAATGGTTCTAACAGAACCTAACCCTCAAGTTTATGCTGATCAATGTGCAGTGGCTGTGAGCATTCCCATGGTTAAGTCTGGTACTCCCCAAACCTTATCTTTTCAGCCTGAGGTTGAACGTGAGACGTCTGTACCTATTAATGTACAACAACCCCTATTGGCATATGATTTCCCACAAGGTGGAATAGGCATTCCAACACCCTCACCTCAGTGCCAGGCTTATGCGGATCCTTGTCAGGAAATCACAAATCATACGGATTATATGCATACTCCTGCTCAGATGAGATTTCCCAACTCTCCATTGTTGGAAACTGCTGGATCTGTATTCACCGAACAGCAGATTCATGACAATATTTCTGGCATTGCTGGCCATCCGGTTATTCCTGCTACACCTATGACAATGGCTCCCGCTTCTTCTCAAGTTTCTGGGAGGTCAAAGGTGGTTCAGCCATTTGTACAACTGCAACAAAATTGCCTGGAACCTAGTTCTGATGAGAACACATTTGGAACAAGGATCCTTCAGCTTCCTGCTGAATCAAGTTACAGTGCTTACCAGTCCCAGTTTCCACCTCCAATCATTGGAGGAGGCTATGTTCGCCATCCAGTTTCACAACCAGAACATGTATTCTGTGATTCATTAGTGCCTCACCAACAGGTAGTTTTTCCTGAGACAGTTCAGAGATTGGATGACTGTCATATGTGTCAGAAAGCATTACCTCATGCCCATTCAGATCCCTTGGTGCAGAACCGTAGAGAGAATAGTGGTGTTAGCCCTTTACCTGATTCAAACCCAGCTCATCATAGACTCCTTCTGGGAGAAACCATAAAATCTCAGCCTCTCAACAGGGGCATAACAGGTGGAGGCTTGAGAGATGGCATTGTTGAACACGGTGTAGGCGCTCCATCTGCAACTTATAGCCAAGTTGAGTCACAGCAGTTGGAGGCAGTTGCTTTCCCCAAAGAAGAAACGGTAGATTCCCATGTATCACATGACCAATTAAGGCCAATTGGTGCTATGATGGAAACTCTTTGGATATCCCCACCAGAAAATACAGCTAATAATGAGCAGAAGAGTTCTCCTATCGATCAATTGAGCAAGGAAGAGTACTTGGATCATGCGAACCAGCCTATAGCAGGGATCAATGTACTTCTGGGTACTACATATAACAAGCCTCAGTTGGTTATCGACTCAAGTCATGTTGTGCACACCAAAGTACCGCCTACCTGTAATGAGGCTTCTAGTGTGAATAATTCTCAACCAATGGATTCATACATGATCTCACAAGAACCTATTTCACGTAACCAAGGACCATGTCAACATTCAAATATTGAATTTCATCATTTGAACTCTGATGAGTTCAGTTATGCAAAACCTGCATTCTCAGCTCTGGAGCCAGCCTATACCTTTGACGGAAACCCCTCTGTTGCTGAATGGAAAAATGATGCCCCACAATTACAACAAAAAATTTATCCTACTAGAAAGGAAGTTGCATGTGTTGTATCACCTTCCCTAGCATCATCTGTTGGAAAGGGAGATGTTCAGGATTCCTCACATTCACTTTTCAGCAATCAGGACCCTTGGAGTATGAGGCACGAGACTCATCTTCCTCCTCCAAAACCCAACAAAATTCTAATCAGAAAAGAAGCCTTTGATGCTAAGGATCCTTTCAGCGAGAACCAGTCGACTAATGCTGGTGAACTAACAACAGATGAATTGATGTTGGGTGCTTTTTCCCAACCATTAAGCTATGCAAAGAAGGATTTTCGTTCAGAACAAGTCCAGTCAGCCAAAGGTGAGAAAGTAGTCAAGTTTTTATCTTTTATCTACGTGATCTTTGCATGTTCAATAAATTGAACCATCTCTATGTTGCAAAATGTTATATTCTCATCTGGTTCAATGTTGAAGGCTCAGCTGAGGAACGTATCAAGCAAGAACTTCGGGCTGTAGCTGAGGATGTGGCTGCTTCTGTTTTCTCATCAGCTTCTGCCAATGCTGACATAATGGTCCATGAAAGAAATGAACCAGCTTATGAAGCAAGCCAAGACAAGGAAATTTCCAGTAAAGATAGAGAAATGCAGCACGAAGCCATGCTTGAGGTGCTCAATCTTTTTTAATGTCTTTCTTCACATCTTTGTTTGTGGTTTGTTTACAACTGGCTTTCTATGTATTTTTGTAACTGTCCTTTTTACTTTATTGTTTTGTACTTGAATAACTTAGGATGGAAAGAATAAATTTCCAGAAAAATGGAATTTCAGATTTCTGCTTTCAAATGGCATTGGTCGCTTACAGGTTCAAAAATGTGCTTTATTTGGTTTTTGAGGTTAGAATTTCCCTTTGTTTGTGACCGCCATGGTTAAAGACTTTCCTTTTGGTAGATTATAAAGAATGCTGACCTTGAGGAACTGCAAGAATTGGGTTCTGGCACTTTTGGCACTGTATATCATGGAAAGTGGAGGGGTACTGATGTTGCAATTAAACGGATTAACGAAAGGTGTTTTGCTGGAAAACCTTCTGAACAAGATCGCATGGTTTGTGTTTGTCGCTTTTGAATCTTTTTTGTTACTTTTGTTTTCCTTTTTCCTATGACTTGTTTGTTCTTAATTCACCTTGTTTGCTGATAGTTACATAATTCCAGGTGGAAGATTTCTGGAATGAAGCAATTAAGCTTGCTGACTTGCACCATCCAAATGTGTTAGCTTTCTATGGTGTTGTGCTTGATGGCCCCGGAGGTTCTGTGGCAACAGTTACAGAGTACATGGTTAATGGTTCTTTAAGAAATGCTTTACTGAAGAATGAAAGGTTTCCTTCTGAATTCTGTCTTGTATTTTCCAATCATTTACATTATTCGTAATTTTGCCTCATATCCATGGCTTAAATTTTATCATATAAATGATTGTTATCAGGAGTCTTGACAAGCGTAAGCGTCTGCTTATTGCCATGGATGTAGCTTTTGGGATGGAATATTTACATGGAAAGAACATTGTGCACTTTGATTTGAAGAGTGACAATTTACTTGTGAATCTTCGAGATCCTCACCGCCCAATATGCAAGGTCAGTTAATAGACATGAAAGAATGTGAATTTTTGTGGCCAACAAGCGTAGTTTGGTATATTAATGTTACCTATAATGAACGTTTTGGGGGTATGTCTATACTGGAAATGTGCTCCTTTGATGCTATATCTCACTGGCAGTTTAAATTGGATCAGTGGAGGCTGTAGAATGTCGCAAACCACCTTTATTGTTGATGCTACCCTGCTAAAAGTACATTGAGAACAATTCAGATTATTATTAGTTCTTTCAAAATTTGGGATTCAATTGGAAGATTCCAAGTATATCTGTAGAGTTAACGGGTGGGGGATTCACCGTGTGATCTTAATTTCTCTAGCTTAAGGGTAAGATTTTCAAATTGATAATTATCAATAGATGTTATCACTATAATCTGGAATTGAGAGCTAAGCGTAGGTTTAAGGTTTTAAAATAAATATCCATGAAACAGATATAACCTTGAACTGATGTTTCGATGAGACATGCTTTAGCTCTTTGTTTGGAGTCTATAAAACCACCAGAGAAGTTCATGAAATAATCAGTAAAAGAATTTGATAGCCGTGCAGGTCACTATCTGTTTTACATTGTTGAATTTCATCACTCCAATAGGCGTTGCATGTGAATTTTTCTCTCAGTTTCTTTGTCCCTCTTCATGCTCTTATGTTAACATGCCTCAAAAAGGCAATTTATCTCTTCCACATTGGGATATTTGATATTATTTGTACATAACAAGTTATTCCTGAAATTTTAAAGCATATGTTGCTTGTGAAAATTCTTCAGCTTTCCTTTTTCATCTTTAATGAATCATCACAGATAGAACGGTTGGCAGTTCTATTTTTAGCAACATTAGATCCAATCCGGCTGCCAGTTCAGTTGTGCTCTGCTTTTGTACCAGGTTGGCGATTTGGGCCTGTCCAAGGTGAAGTGTCATACACTTATATCAGGCGGTGTTCGGGGAACTCTGCCATGGATGGCACCTGAGCTTCTTAATGGCAGCAGCAACCTTGTTTCCGAGAAGGTTTGTGCATTTGTTCTCTCTTTCTGAAGTCTTCAGAAGTTGAATTTTTTTCGTCTTCTATTCACTTACTAGTAGTATATATATATATATATATATAATATCTATTAGGTCGATGTGTTTTCATTTGGTATTGTGCTCTGGGAACTCTTGACTGGTGAAGAACCATATGCGGACTTGCACTACGGGGCAATTATAGGTAACATCAACATTGGTACTGCAAATATGAAGTTTTCATTTGTCAGAAATCATTTCCAAGCTGATCACTGCTTCAATATAATGCTATCCAGGTGGTATAGTGAGCAATACATTGCGACCGGCTGTGCCTGCTTCCTGTGACCCAGAATGGAAATCATTAATGGAGAGGTGTTGGACATCAGAGCCATCAGAAAGACCAAGCTTCACAGAGATTGCAAATGAGTTACGCGTGATGGCAGCAAAAACTCCTCCAAAGGGGCAACAACTCCAGGTTTAGCATTGATTCCATGCTAGCCCGTCTGTCTTGACTTCTGTTCTTACTGCGTGCTACTTGACGGAGCTATTCCAAGATCTGCAATAACGTTTAGGCTAAATATGTAGTACATAATTGATCTTTATTTTTCTTAGTATTTTTTTTAAATATTTAAATTTTTTCAGTAATGTTTAAGCATAGTCTATAGAATATGTGGAAGTTGATGTGTCATCTTTTCTTTTTAAAATTTTTGGAACACGTTCTATTATTGTCTTCCTTTTTTTCCTGGTAAAGATGCCATTTTGGTCACCTATTAGCCTTCGTCATAACACTCAACAACATGGAGAAATATCAGCATTTCTCTTTACCATTTTTTCAATCTTCCTTTTCTTCTAATGGCATTTCTTCTTCTTCTTCGCCAAAAAGAATGATGTGAATGAGTATTTCGGGGGGAAGTGGAATGATCGGCGCTTAGCACATGGCTTGTCTGAAAGCTTGCTCCTTTGAAGTATGACAGGCAGTAGTAAAAGGAAAGAGAAGAGAAGTTGTCTGTTTTTGTTCATTTTCGATTGGCTTGTTGGCATTTGGAAGTTTCTTTTCTTCTCTTGTTATTTTGTGTTCCTTCCTTGTGACGAAGTAAAGTTGTTAGCTTGGAAGCATCGTCGCATATATGCAAGGCGCGTTCTACAGCTTTCCAAGAGAACTGATATCCCATGACTGGTCAATTCTGTCTGCTTTTGTATTTCCGTTCAAGAATTCTCTATTTAATTTCACAACTTGGTCACCAATTGTGTTTCACACCAAGTCACTAGTCCTTGAAAAGAAACCCCATCATCAAGTTGTAGACGTCAATGATCAAATATGTGGCGTGATTTTATTGGACTTTGGTTTTAGTAATCTCACCCTATATTAACAACTCTTCTCTGAATGAAAATTGCTGAAAGCTCTCCGTTTCTTTGACAATTCCGTTCTTTTCATGTTTTAACATCTTTCCAGCAATGTTTTCTCCATGTTAAGATAAGATCATCCCTTTTCCTCTCCAATCTCACGCCATCTCTCTTCCTCTCTTCCCCTCTAATGGCTAGACACCAAGCAACTCCTTACTCCCCAATAGCCGAGCATGAACTAGAAGGCCAAGACCCACATGATGATTTATCAACTAGTGGCTGCAATTGCTTCCATTTCTTCCCCTTCAAATGGAGTCAAAACAATGGCAATGAACATGGATATGCATCAGGCGACCAAAGAGAAACATGGGTAGGAAACAAACTTAGGAAAGTGAAAGAGGTTTCAGAGGTAGTTGCAGGGCCAAAATGGAAGACGTTCATTCGCAAAATTAGTGGGTATATCAAGAAAACGAAGAACCAGAAGAACAATCAGTTTCAGTACGACCCCGAAAGTTATGCACTCAACTTTGATAGGGAAGAAGAAGAAGAAGAAGAATTGCTTGTTCCTATCTTCTCTTCAAGGTTTTCTGCTGCTCCTTCCGCTGATCGAAAACATCAAAATGGGTTCTTGTGATCCGTTCTTTACATTTGCTGCTCTTTCGTGAAAAGGGAATCGGTTAAATACATTGTTTTTCTTTTTTCTTTATGTTGGCCTTATAACAAGATGTTCTTTGGTTCAGTTGAATCCTTCCACATCTTCCATTTTATGTCTGATCATAAGCAGAAGACTGTGCATGAGCGAATTCTTACTAGAAATTACAGAAATGGCAACATTTTATTTGAAAGTAATTAAACATTTGGTGTAAAATTGTTGTGTTCATCGTATAGTGCACATCTCCATTACCCCGGCACGATTTTTTCAAGCTATCCGATGAGTTCAAAGAATGGGTGCCACAAGCAATGTGGACTTGTCAAAATTGGACCAAAGACTTTGACAATTCAAATACAAGGGTTAAATTTATTGGGATATTTTGGTTTATATGAATGAGAATAGTTAAATTAATTAATGATAAATTATTATCATATAAATATATTTGAGTTTTTTCAAAGATTGAATCTTGATTTTGCTTTGGCATTGTGAATACTTTTTAATTGAATTGATAAAAAAAATCAATATATAACAAAGACGATTACCTTATAAAAGGCAGTAACTTACAGCTGATTTCATCACAAATACAGAAGCATGAATCAAATGGAGCAATACTAGGGGATCATCATATGCATCGTCATTTCTTCAACCATAAGTTTGTAAATGTGAGCGAGTTTAATCTGATTCTAGCTACTGAAAAGCAGCTTCGTTTACTAGCAACTATGAAGAAGAAACATGGGATATATATATATATATATTCTTATGCAGCCACCCTTTCTCATTGCCATGGCCCCTTAATTACTCTGATACTGACATTCTCCAGGTGAAGATTACAGAACAAAGTATGACACGTAGTCTCCAGGTCCAGTCTTTCCCCCTTTACATATGGGAATAATAATGAGCTTACTTCTTTCGCTTGCTCTTTGTGGTTGATCCTGAAGGATTGCTATGCCAGTTCCTTTTTCTTTGGTTTATGAACCAGTTATTTATTTGCTTCAATTGCAAGCCTGTTTCCTGCACCAATCTCGCTTTGTCTTCTTCCTATAATTAATCCATGCAAACAAGAGTTTTATTAAGTACTGAGAGGGAACTTTGTCAAACCAGAATATACTTAGCACATCATGTTACGCTTACAGTTGGATATGGCCATTTGGAATGCGATTGCCACCATGCTTTCAAAAGAGAAGTGGTATCTCCTGGCAGTTTTCCAGCCCTTCTCTTACGAAGGATTTCTTCTCTGATGTCTACAATCTTCTCTTTGTAGTCCTACACAGCAAACGCAGCTCAGCTACACCCTTTTTGCTACGCAATTTACATATATGTTAAATATTATACATTTTAGGCGGAATTTTCAACTGGTTTGTCTTTTACATGGCGCTGGGGTTGTCACCAAGCGGCTATCCTGCTTGATGGAATGGTTCGGTAGACATTATCCCAGGCAATCTTAGTAGAAACAAGCTCTATAAAGGGCTAAAAACGTTGGAAGGTCATTATGCTTCGTATTTATAGGAAGGTACTGTCAAGGGTAATTTGGATGGCTAATTCGAAGAAATTCATTACTTTGCTGAGGATATTGTTGGTTTTCCTTATCCTATATTGGTTATAACGTAGTGTCTTTGGCTCTGGTTATCCTGAAAGGAAAAGAAAGTTATGCTTTTCCTACCTGTTTCAGCTCGTGCTTGAGCTCTTTCCTTACATGCTCCATCAAGGACCTCTCACTTTCAGTAGGAAGGCCAAATCCCATGCAATCTAGACCATCCAGAGTTCCATCATACACGTTGGCATCGCTATCTGCCTGGTCATCATCATCATCAGACATGGTTGCACCTGTGCCTTCGCCTAGTGATGCACCTGCATCTATCACGATTTAAGCTCGGAAACTCCAACCTCTCAGATATTCGAGTATAATGCACATGCATCCACAAAGAAGAGGAAAAAGGAAGAGAACGACGAGATCTATAACTACTTAGTTCTTAAACAAAGATGGGCATGCGTTTAACGAATAAGGGAATGATAAGTCTGCTGTTGTATGGGAACAACTAGTATATTTCATGAACAAATATTGGGCACCCTTGCAAGTTATGAAGAAGGTGCAGAATGAGAGGCAGGCTGCTCCCAGTCAATGGAGTAGACTGTCATTCTCTTCGTTTTGAGCAGATGCAGAACATCCAATTACTTCCAGCCTAATTTCATAGCTTAAAAACCAGAAAACAAGCATCAGCTTGAAAAACGTCATTAAGAAGAAATCCACAAGAACTTCTTTTTCGAGTAGCCAACGAGAAGCCAAATAGGCCCATTAACCATTCTTTAAACAGTTAACCTTTTGATGAATCATGTTTCTTTCATATCTAGCAATTCATCCTTCATTTCATTTTTCTTCCCATGTTTAACAAATCGGCCCATTGTTCCTTACTGTTTTACATTTCATACAACTTTATCAACCCATCCTTATGACCGAAAACCACGCTAATATATCCAGCTCAAAAGCCAGACGAGGTATACTCTAGTTCTTGATAGAGATGTAAGTATGCATAAAACTTGCAGTAAAAGAAAATTTAGTATAACACGTTTCAAGAACAACAGCGACAGACAATAGCAAGGCCGTCTCTGATATGAATTACTGCTAATATACAAAATAGCAAGTATACCTATTTCATTATCTTACTTCTTATCCTGAAAGAGAAGAGAGGCCAGAGAAGATTACCAGTCAGACCTTGTAGAGATTGCTCAAGGTCCCAGCAAGCCATCACTGCCTCCATAGCATGAACACGGACATGTTGTTGCAGTTGGTCTTTGAATGAACACAGTAATAGAACATAATGCGTCTACATGGAACAAGCCCAGAAAAAGCAATTAAGAATCAGATGAAAGGACCAAAAATTGTTGACATATAAGCATACGAGCTTAAAGAAAAGATTCTTCTTTATCACGTCATGAGGATATCTGCCTTCAAGTAAATTCATAAATCGTTCAACATATGGAGTCGTTCCACCAAAGAAATGAACTTTAAGAAGAAGATGATAAGGAGAAGACGAGAAAAGACGATATTTATTATATATATATATATATAGATATATAGACATACATATATAATAGAATTAATTCTATACAACAAAAAAAAGGGTTTTCCACGAATGAAATGAAAGATACGTTCTCTAATAAAAGAGTGCTGGAAATAAAGGAAAGAGCCAAGGTTACTTGTCAAATATCTCACGCATGTATTAACCTATATTCTACCCTTCATTTCATATACAAGGCTTTAACATGTGTTGAACGTTACATATAGTTTATTATTCTTTCAGAAAAAGCAAAACCATTCTCATTTCCATTAAACAAATCAATAGTTGTTGAGTTTCGACACTTGTAATGTTTTGTTTAGAGGTTTTGATGGTATTAATAACAAACCGATATCAATTTCTTTGGATGATATCAAGTGCAAATGATGACTAATGTGATCTTTCATGTCTATATCATTTACACTTGAAGCTATCAATTTAATAATTAAAGACTTGTTTGTAAGAATTCGAGGAGGAATCCGGTACCAATTACCAGACCAACCTCAAATTTAGTATTCTGGGAAGTATTATCATTTGACAAGTAACTACATGTTTCCATGATATGGTTTGTCATAGCAACTTTATTGCTTTTCTATACTCATCTTGAGGGCATAAAACATAAAATAAATAACAAAGAGAAGTTATTATTAAGAAATTCAAATTCTTTTATATTCGATAAACAACATAGATTACAACATAGATTACGTTAAAAAAAATATAATTATTTTATTTAAATTATGATTTTTTGGATGTGATTTATAATATTTACAGAAATATATAAAATTCTAATTTGAGAAAAATATAATGCAGGCTCATCTCTCTTCCATAACAGGAAATGATTCCCTGGTTGTGGTCCCAAGGAACTCCAAGTTCTCGTCAAATATGATTAATTTTTAATTGAACGGTAGAGTAATTCTCTTACGATCAAAGGTTGAAGAATTAAAACGTAAGGATGTAAGATGCTAAACAAGCACCACAGGTGTAGGCAAAAGACTTCATCCAAGTTGTTCGGAGTTCCATGACTACATTTAACAACAATGTTGAAATTGGAGTGAAAAACAGGCAACATCAGATTCTACAAAGCACAACAAAAGTTCAATAATTTTTGTCAAATAAGACACCACTGCAGATTCCTGTAATGATGCTTCAACTATAGGACATCCTGTTTCACATCACAAGTACCATTATGAACTAAAGAACCCGTAAAGTTTTTTGATCATATCAACTATCAAATCACATACAAACTAAAGTACCTCCTCCTCCTTCTTCTTAGATCCATCTTCCAGAATGGACAAAAAAGTGAACCAGGTAAATGGAATATCAGAGAAAACTCTAACTTTCATTTCATACTTTCAATTTTACTAGAAGTTCGCTCGATAGAATGAGATAGAAAACCAAAAGAAAAGCATGGCATAGGCCCATAGTATTTCATCCTAATTCTCAACTATCTAAAGCCTAAACAGTAAACACTAGTCAATTCCTAATCTTTGCAATTGAACAAATCCTTCACATAATTAATATAGTTTTTCTAGAAAACCCCAAAAAAAGTTGAAGCTCAAAGATCATATTCTTAATGAAGATTGAAATTGTGTTTAATGAAAATCATCACAAACCACAACAAAAGAAACCAAACCTAACAAAAAAACAACGCACACGAACCTCAAAGAAGCACAACAAACAACGACAGAAAACAAAAGAAGATGAAAGGTTAATAAAAAAGTAAACAGCGGTGATAAAACTCACTAACCATGAACTGATCAAGCTCTTTCTCATCGACGACCTGACCATTACCAAGAACAGAATACTTTGCCACAACTTCTTGAGACTGAGCTAACTGAGTATCGATTCTCGCCAACTGGTCAACTGGTGTGGCTATTCTTAAACAAGCCACATGTGCTGCTAATAATTGTTCATATAAAGGATGTCCGAGGATATCTGCCTTACATCTATCTCTCTCCCAATTATTATTAGTATTATTATCATCACCAGCACCATCAAAGAAGTCTTCTTCACCGACTTTTTCACTTCTGTTTCGACCCAGAACGTCGTCGTTTCTCATGAGAACTGCTTTGCTTAGCCACGTAGGACCACCAGCAGATGCTGAAGATGAAGCGGATACTGAAAGTGGAGCTTGAAATGAAATTTCTTGTGAAATATGATCTTGAAAAGCCATTTTCTTTTTACACGAGAAAAAGAAAGCAAGAACTTTTCTTTCAGCACAGCATTTAAAAGGCCAACCAAGACCCAGTTAAGAATACGAAAGATTTCGTATTGGGTGGGTGATGGTTTGATGTTTTCACAGAGATTTTTCAAGAGAAAGAACTTTTTTTCCAAAAAAAAAAAAAAAAGGTGCTGACAAAGAAGATGAAGAAGAAGGAGAAAACAAATGGAGAGAGTAAAAAAGAAGAGGACTTTTGGTGGGAATTGAAGCGTGTGATTTGAGGACACGTGTTGATTTAGGGTAATTAAAAAATAATCTAATTAAATGATGATTAATTAAGGAGATGACTCATCTGTCTTCTACTCTTTCCTTATCATTAACACCATCATCATATCCTGCCTATTCAATTATTTCACACATAAATTATCTTATCTTATACTACATGCTTAATAATTTAATCATATATTACGCAGATGGGGATTTAATGTATGGATTAAAAATGTATTAATTATCTTGATTAGTATATGATTTATTATGTATTATTACATATTAAAAACAAGAATAATGGTCTGTCTGCGGAGTAGCAGGTCAAGTTCCCTATAGTCACGCCAATGTTTTTTTTGCCTATAACCCACTTGCGCAGGGATCAGACAGCAACAACATAAAATTTTGTTTACGAGGTACACGCGTCCCTTCCTGCTTTCATGGACCACTTGGTAGGGACCGCGTTGGATCACGAACCCGAAAAGACATAACGAATAAGGATTTGCCACCTTTCACTCTCTGGGCCCATCCCCGGTAATTTGACTCCTTTCATTGGTCTATTTCTTTGCCTGCGTGGTGGAATAGAGTTCGTGGTCCCCTTCCAATAAAGGTCGATGTGGACCCTCTGCCTGCCTGGATGCTGCCGTACAAAATGGTCCCTCGATATTTATTATTTTATTAATTTTTATTTTTCATTTTCATTTAACGAATAGCTTTTAATTGAAATTTGGAAAGTGGTCCAATTTATTTTTATTGGAGTTTTAGACCCTTCATAATTTCATATTTTTTTAATTTTGATATTTTAATTATTCCTTATAAGTTTTACTTAATTGATATCGATTAATAAATAAATCTTATCGAATAAATTCAAATAGCTCATAATTCGAGTCACGTGCAACGCCTGAAACAAGCAAGTTTCCACATGGACATGACCAATGGACTTTCCAACGGCCCAACTTTTATCATTTATTTTTCCTTTTTGTAGTGAAGTTCCATAACTGTATGCCTGCGTAGGCCAAGCCCATAACCATATTATCGAAGGGCATATCGGTTGGCTGCCCGAACACCAGCGAAGGGATGTGGTTACACCAATGAATCACGAATTAAGTTGAGAGTGTAAATAAACATGCAAGTATACAGAAAGGAGCATGAATTAAAGAATGATGGAACTTATTAAGGTAGACTAGGAGGAGAAAGGGAAGGCTTTGTCACTTTGAGCTCCCCGCAATCACTTATAAACACCGTCTTCAGTGGTCTGTTCCAACTTGCTCTGGCATTCTGTGCTCTTTCATCTCCTAGAAATGATGCCAGATCATTGAATTGTCTGATTCTTTCTGATGGTTGGTATGTTGGGATTGAAGCTATGGCTGTCACCACATCCAATCCTACAACAAATGGAAATTCCAAATATTTAAGTTGAGCAACACACTGCATGCATTTTTCTCATTATATCAAATTGTCCACCACACAAATCAAAAGGAAGTTGTTCGCTTTTGATTTAGATAAACGGGTGGAAGAAACCCAATTGCTAAGTTTGCTTTGCTTGAAATTTATAAATGAATTCCATGTTTGAACATGTGCATTGTATTTGATTATCAATCACTACCAAAATCTCTGCTTACTAAAGATGCCTAGATGCCTACTCACCTTCAAGAACAACACCGAACACAATGTTCTTACTGTCCAGCTGGGGACAGGGACCAGGTCCTGTAGTAATCAAGAATTCAACGTTTCTATAATTAGGATCGAGCTTAACATCGTCCTCATCATCATTCTCAGATAAACATAGTGAAACAATGCCTGCCCTCGAGTGGGTGAGCTTAAATGCCTTGGAATCCACGGTCTCCGTGTTTCTCATCAGCTCAGAATCAGGCACTCTCACCTCTCCCCTATCCCTTCTCCCTTGTTTTCCCGCAACAAAGAACTGCCCTGGAAGTATTTTATGGACGAGGGTGTTCCTGTACGAGAAAGATGAAGTGCACATGGTCTTGAAGTTAGAGACGGTGAGAGGAACAATACGACCGTAGAGGCCGAGGACGATGCGACCCAGAGGGGTGGATTCTGTGCACAGGGAGGATATGGTGTCGGAGAGGGTGCGGTCTGGGCGGAAGTAGTTTGGGCAGAGGGCGAAGTCCATGAAGACACGGTCTGTTATCGTGGTGTCAAGTTGTAGGGGTTTTGGTGAAAGAGTAGCGAGGGGTGTGGAAAGCAGGAGGGAGCGGCGGGTGAGAGTGGGAGCGGGGGAGACGAGTGGAGGAACATGGTGGTGGCGGAGGAAGGGTAGTGGTGACGGTGATGGTGGAGGAGTTAGAGGTGAGGCCATGGTGGTGGTGGGAGAAAGTGAGTGGACATGGTTGGTTAGTTAATGGGAAAAAGGAAGGAGATGTGAGGATTGGTAGTTTGTGAAACTGGTAGAAAGGACAAGTGGGGTCCTTGCGGGGGGGTATTAGATAGAAATGACTAGTATCACATTCATTTTCAGGATGCGATCGAGTGAGCCTAGCTCAAATATTTAACCAAATCAACAACAGTTCATTGGTAATGAATTTTTTTAATTATCGAATTAGTTTACATTACAACATTCACTTGGACACTAATCTAATGATTAAATCGTTCATTACGATTGATTTCTTTTAATTTTGATTCCTGCAAGTAACAATCCATCCATGGCTGATGTCCATGGGGAACGAAATGTTAGAACAGGCTGAAACCTTTCGTGTCTCGCATTTGTTGTTTCAGAATTTTCTTAACCGTTGCTGTTGCAGTAAAACAAGTCATTTGACTTGAATGATCAAGGCATGATTCAAGACAAGCACCAAGTATAAGTAAAGCTGATAGCTCGAGATTGTCAGTCAATATTTACGTTAAAGATAGCAGAATTTACATGGTTACACGCATAGAGGCAAAACAAACCGCCGCTCAAGTTTCTGAGTACCATGGCCTCAGCTCCAAGGGGCTCGATCACATGCTAACCTTATTCTCCAGCCAACTGTTTGAAGCATTTATTGTCTTGTCTACTTGACTGACCTTTTGGATGGGTGCGTCTCCTTTTCTAAGTATGACAATCGCTCCAGGGAGAAGAATGAGATCATTGAGAAGAGAATTTAGGAGCCACCATGGACAAGGAACAATCTGTCCATCCCTGTTTCTTTGGAAACGATATAGCTCCATGCTGCGAACAACCAACGGGACGCTGACTTTCTAATCGGTGTAATGCACACTTGCAGTCACGATGGTATGGCCTTCGCTGAATGTCTACGTCATGCATTGATATGCTTCCATTAAAGACACGCTGAAGCAATTTCTCAGCCGCTCCAGTCGCCATTCTCCTCTCTCCGTCCCCTCTTCTGTATATACTATTTCTTGGAAGGTTGGTTGTATCCGCCAGATTGCTATTTATAGAGCAACACTCAGTCTATAAGCGACAGAATGTGGGTTCAATGCTGCACGTAGAATCAAACACAAACTTTGGTCCAAAAGAATCTTGCTCGAGTAATACTTAAAAAACATACATGCGTTTGTTCCTAGGGAGTGGGAAGGTTTCTAGAGGGGTTTGCATTTGTTAATATAAGCCTAGAATTCCTTCCCTCATCGTGCTCTCCGAATATAATTCCACTTGACAGACTCTTCTGATGCGAGTCATTGTCCGGAGATACGAAACTCTTACCTGCGACAAAATGACATGCTTCGTTTCATCCACCCTTTTGCCCTCGTTAAACACAATTATTTATTCAGACCCTATTAAAATCATTTTAAATAATAAAAATCCTTCTATATATCATATTTATTATATAAGATTATAGATATATTAATATTATCATTAATAATATTAATTAATTTCATTAAATATAAAAAATATATATTAATTTTATATAAAATTATAATTTAATAAAATTTTATTATGATCTTTTCACGCAATACCATTTTAAATTTATTCTGATTAATTTTAACTCCTCGCTCTGCTAACATACCGTCTTCCCTTCGCCACACGCCGATTTCCTCTCTCAGCGCTCAGCGAAAAGCCGGAGAGGTAACCTGACATTCATAAGCCGATCGCAGCCATTCTTTCTTGTCAGGTGAATCGCTCGCATACGCACCCACCGACACCAAATTGTTCTTATATTTTTTTTTTCTGTATTAAAATCAGATCTCATTCTTTTATTTTTGATTCTTTTAATTCATTCACTTATTCTATTACTCTGTTCTTCGAGTAAAGCTACGTAGGAAAAGTATTTTTACTTGATCTTGTATATTTTTATTATTTGCTTTGTGCGCTTATATTCGAATTAGCTGAAGTTGTACAGTGTTACTTAATTTACCGATAATTCTTTTTTTCCCAATCTTGTTGAAATCTAATCGGAATCTTGTTTGGCTAGAAATAGTTTTAATATTAGCTTTCTAGGCTTGTAATTGACTGATTGAGAAATTGCTTACTAGAATAAAATTAACCAGTGAGGACTGAGACACTGTGTTAGTAAAAATATTAATGCCATAGTGGAGAATGAATTAGGTTTTGAAATAGAGAGTATGGACGAAGTTTCAAGAAATTCAGGCTAGGTTTTTCATCTAGTTGATGGACTAGAGTATATACATGCGGGCATTTATTTTGTTTGTTACTTGTGCATTTCCAACTCTTAATCTTACTACAGGAAATATCTGCGGATTGCACTTTGGTTGGAGAGCTTGTTACAATTTGGAATGTGGATTTGGTTGCTCAAACATATATGTTTTGGTACACAACTAATTTGTTTCTTTGCTCTTTGTGAACTCAGGCATCAATGAACATGGTTCTACTAATTATCTGCGCGCTTGATTGACTCTGTAGATTTATTAGCTGACACTTCAACAATAAACACAATTGACTACATAATAGTGCCATTCAACCTTTCACACTCTTCCTCTGAATCCCACAATGCCTTCTCCATCCTCTAGGCCAGAACTGTGAAACAAAAATGGTCGGCCCACCAAAGAAACACTTTCTTCCGCTCCTACTGTTTCTCTCTCTCTTTGCCCTCTTCTTTTTTTCCCACTACCATCCTCCTCTTCCTCCCTCACCTGTAAATGATGATATTGACTCTAATTTCAATCCCATTAACAGTGCAAACAAAATTTTCAGTTCCCAAAGTAACCCCACTTTCACTTTCCTTATCAAAGTTCTTGCATATAACCGCCTTGACTCTCTCTCCCGCTGCCTTCACTCCCTTGCCAATGCTAATTATGAAGGAGACACGGTCCATCTCCATGTGTATATTGATCATTTTGGCTTTGCTAATTATTCATTCGATGTTTTAGACCAAAAACTAGAGAATTCGCACAGGATTTTGGAGTTCATTGATGGGTTGCGTTGGAATCATGGAAACAAGGTGGTACATTACCGCACTGATAACGTCGGACTGCAGGCACAATGGTTGGAGGCATGGTGGCCAAGCTCTGACAATGAGTTTGCTTTTGTGGTGGAGGATGATTTAGAGGTTTCTCCACTGTTCTATAAGTTTGTGAAGGCTGTGATTGTTAACTATTACTACAATCGCACTGGATCTAGTCCTTCTATCTATGGTGTCTCACTTCAACGCCCAAGGTTTGTCCCAGGTACCATTTGCTATTTATTTCCGTTTCTGTACTACAGTAAATTGTTTGTTTTTTGGGATTAACCTTTTCATCTGTATGTCCTGCTGTACTATTTACACTGTTAACTTAATTTACATGTTAGCAAAACCAACTAATGTGCTTGATGTGCAATATGGCGGATAAGTGCATCTATTTTTTGTTAATTATTTGAACATCTAGATCTTACCTCCTGATTCGATCAAAACTGAATTCTACACTATGGATGTCATTCTGTCTGAGTGTGTTGGAGCATCTCTTTGTACCCATGTTAAATTTGAAACTGATAGTTATTACTTTACTTGCTATCCATGAATGTGGTCTTATCATGGCAAACATTCTTGTACCGCTTTGTTTATATTTTTATGGTATTACTGCCACACTTTTTCTGGCTACTCACCACTGCGGTTATTTCAATATAAGATGGAAAAATCATCACCTCATTGCATGTTGTAGCATTACTCGTCTCTTAGGATTACAAGTCATGTTTGGAGGGCCAATACATGAGATGGATCGCAAACACTAGCCCTCAACCTCTCAGCTGCATGTTTATTTGTTTTGTTGCTTAATGATAGCTAGATGGAAAGCGCATGTTTGGATCAAGCTAATTATAAGCATGCTAAGCAACATGTATATAGTGAGCACTTTCATTTACAGATCTTTTTCGATCGCAATGGTTGCATTCTGTAGATTTTTAGATGGCGTGGTATGATTATTGTTTTGATGGAAATAAATTACAGTATATGTATGTACTGACTATCATGTTTATGCATTTCTTGAAAATTATGGTGACTAATGGGCCTTTGGTGCTTCTCATTTTCCTGCTTTGGGTCGTGGAATGTGCATCTTGTGAAGATTAACCTTTTGGATTTTATTTTTGGTGATTATAGGTAAACATGGAAATAAAATACAATTGGATACTGGAACACGACTTTTCTTGTACCAGTTAGTTGGGACCTGGGGTCAGATTATTTTTCCAAAACCCTGGAAGGAATTCAGGTTGTGGTACGACAAGCACAAGTCAAAAGGCATCAAGCCATTTCTTGATGGAATGGTAATTTGATTCTTTCCAACCATCCACCTGTTATATAAACATTTGAATGGTTTTCTTAGTATCTGAAACTTTCATGCAGGTGACTACTGGATGGTACAAGAGAATGGGAGAAAGGATCTGGACGCCTTGGTTTATTAAATTTATTCATTCCCGTGGCTATTTCAATATCTACACCAATTTGGGGCATGATAGAGCACTCAGTGTCTCTCATAGGGACGCTGGTGTTAACTATGGAAAGACAGCTGGACCGGACTCTCAACTAGTGGATAAAAGTAACTTTGATTACAGATTTCTGGAAATGCAACCTCTGAGTAATTTGAAATGGTATGATTTTTGTTTCAGAGAAGTACTTCCTGGAAGAGTCGTGAGGAACGTGGATGATCTTGGGCCTATTCTTCAATATGTGCAGAAACAGCAAACAGTTCTGCTTGTGAGCATATTTGGAACATCAGACGTAATCACAAGGAACTTGATATGCCACTTTGAGAGGCTGAACATTCAGAATTATATATTTATGGGCCCTCACTCTGATTTTCTCTATGAACTTGCTCGAAGGGGGCATCCTGTTATTGATGCCAATCAGCTTATGGAAAGTATCAGAGCTCGTAAATTAATCAAATTTGAAGGTTCCAGTTCAGAAGTAGTGGACGTGTTGGTGAAAGCTTATATAATTGACAAGTGTTTACGATATAAGTTTGATTCCTTTGTAGTAGACGCGAAGGTGCTTTTTGTCAAAAATGATTTGTTTCACGAGTTCTTCAATTCATCTGACGACCTCTACGCTGGGAAGAATTCTGGCATTTTATTGGTCAAGAGCTCGTCTTCTTGTAGAAAAATTTGGACAGATGGTTTCTTGAACAAGCTTGCTAAAATAGTTGATCAAGTTTCTCCATCTGGCGAGAATAAAAATTTTGCTCATGCAGTGACAAAGATGTTGGCACAGAATGGCCTTAGAATTAAGTGGGTTGACGAGACAAGCTTGGGTATGAATATCGGAGACGGTGGCTTTTCTGAGGTTGGTAAGATGATTTATTGGTCTGCAGAGATGGGTTCGAATTTGGTACAAAAGAGGCTCGAGGAATTGAAGATGTGGGCTATAGACGGTGATTCTTCCTGCAAGGCTGTCATTTGCCACCAGTCTTAGTATTCAAGGAATGATGCTTCATTTTTCTTTTGTACTCTTTAGACCCATAATTCTTTTAGTATCAGCAATTGAAGCATCATCATATCCTCTCATATTTTCCTACCAGCTGTAAATTGTGGAGCAACGTCACTTGAAAAAATTTTGTTCAAGGTTCTTGGTATAATTTGTGTGATCAATACTTGGAACTCGTCTTAATTAACTTTCTTTATGAATTCTGGCTCTGCGATGACAGAGTTGTAGAGGGCTCATAAACGAGTACTGAACACTGTTTCACTGCCAGAAAAAAACATATTTATCATGATATGTAAATGCGTATCTCTTGGAATCAACAATCTACAACAATCCTCGGAAAGAATAAATTATCACCATCATATCCTGAAATTTTATATCAAATCTAACTCTTTCTATAAAATGAATCATGATGTCTGATTATTTTACAATGATTCTGAATGCCAAATGTCAGGATCAACTTTCTCTATTTTCTCTCCTGCTATAAAAGCATGCACCTTATCATCAATTTTGACCCAACTACAGCCTGGATTTTTCTTCGCACCTCTTGATTTCATCAGTTCCCTTACATGCTTTGCATCATCCCATTTTCCTGCTTCCGCATACATGTTTGAAAGAGTGGTGTAGTATCCAGAATGTTGCGGTTCTAACTCAAATAAATGTTGTGCTGCCCAAGAGGCCAACTCTACATTCCCATGTATTCTGCATGCTCCAAGCATAGCACCCCATATATTGGCACCTGGCACCATTGGCAAACTTTTGATGAGTTTGACGGCTTCTTCCATGAGTCCAGCCCTGCCAAGGAGGTCAACCATACAGGCATAATGCATTTGTGTTGGCTCAATATTCTGAGC
Organism: Dalechampia spathulata; assembly: GCA_948192965.1. NCBI lineage: Eukaryota > Viridiplantae > Streptophyta > Magnoliopsida > Malpighiales > Euphorbiaceae > Dalechampia > Dalechampia spathulata. The sequence goes on from CANYBF010854622.1 coordinate 22,675, forward strand.
TTGCATTTGCTCAAAGTATTTCTTCCCCTTTTCAATCAGCCCACCATGGCTACAAGCTGACAAGACTGCAATATATGAAACTGAATCATATTCCGCATCATCTTCTTTCATTGCTTCAAAGAGATCGATGGCCGTCTCCAATTCCCCTACCATTCCGTAACCTAAGATCATCGTATTCCAAGAGGCTGCATCCTTGTTTGGGATGCGGTCAAAGATCTTACGAGCAACATCAATTCTCCCACATTTGGCATACAAGTCCGTAAGTGAATTGGCAATAAAGATATGCGAATGCAACTGCTTCCTTACAACTAATCCATGGATTTCTTTCCCTTGCTTCATCGCAGCTAAACTTCCACATGCTGCAATGACTCCCATGTAGGAAACCTCATCACGCTCTCTACCCACAAGCCCCATCTCCAAGAATAAACTAAGAGATTCTAAGCAGTGAGTTGTTTGAGAATATCCTATGATCAAAATGTTATAAGATACTTCATCTCTAAGGGAGTTATTGAACACATTTCTAGCAAGATTCAAGCAACCACATTTAGCATACATATCTGTCAGAGCATTAGAGACGAACAGCTCAAAGCAGCATCCTGTGCGAATTGCCCTCGCATGGATTTCTTTTCCAGGACGAAGGAATCCCATTCTTGCACAAGCTGGAAGAGCATTTGTGAAGGTGACTGAATTTGGAACCGCACCATCAGATTGCATTTGCCTCACCAAGTCTATGGCTGCTGATTCAAGCCTATTATGCACAAAATTAGCAACCATGGAGTTCCAAGATACAACATTCTTCTCAGACATTAATTTAAATACATTGGAAGCTTTGCTTGAATGACCAGACTTTGCATACATGTCAATCAATGAGTTGGAAACGAAAACATCAGAATCTAATCCAAATCTCAAGCTAAACCCATGAATTTCCTCTCCGAAGTCAAAATATCCCAATTCAACTAATACAGGTAGCATGCTAGAGATGGTAACAGAATTTCGTTTCACCCCTGCATCAATCATCAATCTAAACATCTCAAATGCATCCTTGTTTTGCCCCATATAAGCAAGACTAGTAATAATTGCATTCCAAGAAACTTCATTTCTCACCATAGTTTCATCAAAAACTTGCCTTGAACTCTTCACATTTCCACATTTTCCATACGCATCAATCAAAGAATTACATATCGTCACCTGAGAATCCAACCCAACCTTCAAAATATAACAGTGAGCTCGCCTCGCTTTCACCTCATCTTCAAGACCAGCAATAACTGGCAATACACTAACAACACTAACCATATTTGGCCTAAAATCAGATGTCAAAATCATCTCATAAAACAATTCGAGGGCATCCGCATAAAATCCATTAACAGCAAACACTCGAAGAACCGTATTCCAAGACACAACATCTCTTTCAAACATTTCATCGAATATCTTCTTAGCATCCTTTAAACGGCCACAGTTACCATAAAACATCAAAAGGGTGTTGTTGACAAAAACATCAAAATCAAGCCCAAGTTTAAACACACACCCATGAATTTCCATACCCTTTCGAACAGTCAAACTATCAGCACAAGACTTAAGCACAAAAGGGAAAGTGTGATCATCTGGCTTAATGCCATTTCTAAACATTTTATTATAAGTTTCAAAGTTATCATTGACATTAGCAATTGAAAAAGCCCTAATAAGGGTATTAAACAAGAATGCAGAGTGAACAAAGGGAATGGTTTGTTGAAAGAGAATAGAAGAAGTTGATGGGTGGTGAAATATCGCATAGCGGAGAATAAGAGAGGCACAAAGAGAGATGCTTTGTGGAAGGAAACCATTGAGAAGAGCAATAGCATGGGATTGCTTCGTTTGGTTAAGAGATTTGAGATTTGAGGTTAGTGATACAAGACTGGAGTGAGTAACAGCGGCAGTGGATAGAGAGAAGTGTCGGAAGAAACTGGGTTTCAATGAAATCGTCGAAATTAGTTGATCACGAAAGTGCCTGATTGCATGTTTCAGACCAAATGATAACATAGAAATACTGCAGCAGTTATCCTTCTGCAAGGCCGCACTTTCCAGGCGCTTTTGCCTACAAGTGAAGGAAACAAGCATCTACCATATATATAAATATATACACTGTGTAACCCGCATGACAATTTAGCAATTTCGTGGTCTGGATGATTGATTAAAATTATGATGGTGGCGAACGTCATCACAAGATAACAAGTAGTAATCTTCAGCGACGATTTCTACTTATTTTTGCTCTGTTCTTCAAGCATCAAGTCCAATAACAATAATCTATACAATACATTAAAAATTCTAATTGTCATTCATTGACAATATTAATAGAGCAGCATTGGTATGATACAGAATTTTATGCCTGATGCCTTTGTCCTCCTTGTAATGAAATCTATGTTTTGCAGCACGAATTGTATTCATTAACAACATACCATTGAAACATTAATCATCTTGTTCTAACATGCTTTCCGAAAACCTTTTGTTTCTGTCTTGGCGTAGTTTGGAACCAGACCAATCTAACACCAACCTTGGAAACAAAATCAAAGACCACTTTTCATTTCACTTTTGAATTCCAGTCGTATATAACAAGAAGGATTCTTCTAACTAATTAGTACTGCAGGCCATCGAGAACAACGGTAGACCGGTGTACCCTTGACATACAGTTGATATCATGACGCAATGCAGCTTAATATTCAGTCGTGAATCCAGCAATACACACATATCTTTTGTTAGCAAAAAGCTTGGAAAATACCTCATCAATGTAGTAGCTTTAAAACCTATATAATTTTGGATATGGTAGTTTAATTTGACAGAATTGATCAATTAAATATAATTAAGTTTATGTTGTATCTGTGTCAATATGTTAATAATATAAAATTTCATGTTTGAGTTGCAAATTAACTCCCTAATCCGTATATAACATGATTAATGATTCAAGTTATGTCATATTAGAGTAGATCAATAATTCGTTTATATAGATTCAAATGAATCGATCAAATATTTCAAACATTGTTCAATCCGGACAAATGCATCCTTTAAGTGAAATGACCTTCTCTATGCATATGCACAGGCAAAATGTACCATGGATGAATGTGTTGCCATCATATATGCATGTTCTTGCTGATATATTCAGAAATCTTTTGCAGACTTAGCCAACCATGTCAAAGTTGTCATTGTATATATTCTACGAATCAGCTTCAATTTCCAAAAGTTTAAGAACAGGAACGATAATTGGTACTTGCGCTAAATTTGCCACAACTGTAATTCAAGTACGTATTGATCATTCATACAAAAAGAGTAACATCCTGAAGGAAGATCTAGGAACAACCAAAAATATTGACACAACTTTATCAATGTATCCTGGGTTGTTTTCTGTCAGAAGAATGGCTGAAAACTGAAGAAGATTGAGAAGAAGAAGAAGAAGAAGACAAGTGGGAAGCTTGTAAAGAGAGTGAAGAATGACTTGAAACTGGTTGTCTTGGGAATGAAACATTCCTTGGTAGCCAACATGAATTGGAACGACCATCTTTGAACTTGTGAAGTGCACAGTTACAATTTCGATGGTAAGGCCTTCGTTCAATTTCAGTATCATGCATCGACAAGCATCCATCAAACACGCATCGAATCATCATCTCAGCTGCTCCTGTGGCCATTCTTTCTCAATGTACGTGTGTCTGCGGCTTGAATATGCAAAGAAACGGCTCTGCATAATAATATATAGGGTGACTCGGAGATGGGTTAATAGAGCGATCTAGAAATTGCCATTCGAGCAGTAAGAGAGATGTTTTTGTCGAGGCATGTCTTAGTTCTTGACCGTAGCACGGAATAACTACAAAAGAAACACGTTTGGCTTCTAATGGTGCAGTGTTGGTCGCAATTGAGCGTGCGTAGTTTTCTCCGGCAGGTTTTACTTGTGACTGGACTTTTACGATTGACATGTTTCCTTGATTATTAGTCAACCAAACTCTTACGATTCCTAATCTTGTTTTCGTCTTACCATCTGGTTGATCATGAAAGTTAACATGGTATTTAGTGTCTACCATGTTTACTAATTTGTCTGTGACAATGAGAATTTATTCATCATTCTTCCATGTTTGGTCCGGTTAAAAAGCTAAAAATTCATGAAAATTTGCAAAAAAAATCTTGGGACAAGGAAAATATCCGAGGAAAATGGCAAGAGAAAGTGCTAGATAGTTTCAATATAAGGTATATTTACTGGAACATGACTGCATAAGATTTGGATGGTAGTGATAGGTTAGATGATAGTGTACAGGGGAAATGACACGGAAGATTGCAAGGCATATGACGAGGTTTTTGTTGGCAGGCGAATTTTAGTATAGTTAGGCAGTAGCGGCAATGGGCGTAGACACATGCCATCTAGAGAAGAGTCGGTTACCATGGCTGGAAAATTTCAGCACTTAGCATGGTTCCCTGCGTTGATTTTGATTGCCGTCTGCGTGTTTTGTTCTCCCTTGAGCTTTTTTTCCAGGTCTCCACCTGCTCCCCCGCCTTGTCTTGTCCTGCGGCTTGTTCCTTTCACGGAATCGGGTTCCTTTTTAATTACGAGCTTCATTAATTAGCTCATAATTAAACTATCTATTGATTTCGTTTTTTGTTTAATAATTAATTAAAGGTTCTCTAAACTCGGATCAGTGATCAAAGCTGCACGTGACCACGTGAGACATCTTGGTTCTCCGTTAACGGACCTAAATTACTTTCTATATATTAAGTCGTGTGATATATTAAATATATATTGAATTTTTTATAATATACAAAATGAAAAAATATTTTTTAAAAAAAGGAAATTACATTATTATTTCACTGTTTACTTTGTTAAAAAAACAATTATTCACTTAAAAAATGCAAGAATTAAATAAAATAATTTATGTTAAGAAATAAAAATAAGGATATTCTGTAAAAAAGAAAACAAGAGTAATTATTCATCTGGATGGTGGATGGTTCTTTCTTGTTGAGGAGGAGTCGAGGAAAGCTCCTCATAAAGCGTGCGTTTCTTGACCACTACTGCGTCCCTCTGTTCAACGTGCCTTTGAATTCTACGTCGGAAACTACACCGTTTTGGAAGGAGATTTCCTTAAAGTTAATCCAACATCTCCCTATCCCTTAAGAAAACTGAACGTATTGTTAATGCTAAGGGAAAATGTCATGTTTTAATAAGAATTTTCAACCATGATGATTAATGGTATGGTTGGATTGGGATTTGATGTTCAGGTTAAGCATTTATCAATAATCATTAAATTTCCATTAAAAGAATAACGTGATTCTCGAAACGAATTTTTTCCATCTAACCGAAAAGTTCTTGTACCATTAATTTCCGTTAGAACATCAAAATCAAATAATTATTGTGGACTTTCTGTACGGTGATTAATTGATTAGGCTTGATCCAATCAAGAACAACATTTGGCTTTGGTTTTGGATCAGTTGAAGAAATGATGATGAAGAAGAAGAAGAAGAAGTGGTAGATGCATAGAAGTTGAGAACTTTACACTAAAAAGAATTAAAGATTGAAACATTCTTACCTTACATCATAAAAAGAAAAAGCATAGATATGTTTCTTTTGATCTGGCATACACCCATCTTATGCAAAGTTTATGCGCATACAGAACCAGATCAAGAACCTTACATACCCACCAACGGATTTCTAATTATTAAAGAAAAACAAATATTGCCCACCACATCACATGAGAAACCCATATCAAACCTTAAAAGAAGATGTTGTTCATGTTAGCGACGACGGTGTTTGGAGAAACATCGGCAGCAGCAAGTTGCTCGTTTTCTTCTTCAATACACAATTCCAATTGAGTGCTACACCTTCCGATTTGTTGTTGATGTTGATGTAAAGATGGTGAAGAAGATGGCGAAGAATGGCCGGAATTATTATTGGCAACTGCAGCTAAAGATAAACACCCTTCACTCCAAGACCTTCTTATCGGGTATGATACGTTTTTACATTTTGACATCCCATGCTTACAATTATCTTTCGATTTGTTATGCAAAGCGCATCGGCAATTACGATGGTATGGTCTCCTTTGAATACCCATATCGCCGGCGGAGATGCATCCTTCGTAGACGTACCGGAAAAACCCATCGGCAGATCCAGTAGCCATGTGACCACCAAAATGTTCGAGGTTTGGCCTAAAAGGAAAAGATACCAATCACGGCAACTTATATAAGAGGGTGGAGAAGAGTCGTATTAAATAATAGGGAAAAGTGGGGACCCAGCAGGTTGTTTTGTCGGCGAGCAAAAGATGGTGCGACTGCGTGGTGTCGTGCGCGTCTTATGCGCTGGTCAAGCGCTGCTTGGTTGCTGGCTGGATCTTTTGCTTGGCGATCTCAGTCATTAATTATACAAAATTCCTTTTTTTTAAAAAATACCCGTAATTATAAAATATAATATATACGAAAATTAATATAAGAGATTTCTATTTTAATACAAATATTAATTTCATCTAAATTCCTATAATTTTTTTTATTTCAAATCAAACACAAAGTTTAATTATAATTGTGTTAAATTAAATTAAAATAATATTGTTAATTAAACATTAAAATATAATTATATACTGTACATATAAAATATAGATTATATAAGATTAATTAAATTTAACATAAAAATATACTAATAAATTATATTAAATATTCAAATCAAATATATTATTACATTTTCTATAATTAATTATATTATTAGATATTAATATTAAATTATTAATAATTTATAAATTTATATAGTTGAGAAAGAATGATATATATATATATAATTTGATAGTTACGTAAAGATCGGACGATGATGTGGGAAAAGTGATTGTTGAATTGGGAAGTAGGAAGAGAAAAATGAAACGAGACAACGGAAGGTAAGAATTAATTCTGTTCATGGAAGATTTAATGGTGATATCTGTTTGTTCATTTTGGTTGGTTTGACTGTATTTATTTATTATGAATTTGTTCCCTTGAAACTCTCCCTAAATAAATTGAGTTTGGTCCTAAATAAATTGAATTAATTGAGTAGAAGTTTTCATTTAATCGAATCTAATTAATATAAATTATTAAATATTTTTTTTTATTTTAAAAAATAAAAAAAAATTATATTCCATGAATATTTATGATTTGATATCGATACTTAAATTAAAAATATTTTTATAGATTTATATGATCATAAATTTATAAATTAATAAGTTGATTCATAATTTTTTATACGAGTCAAATATTATATAATTTAAACTCAATTTATTTATTAAATGAACCTAAATAAAAATCTTATTGGAGGATAAAATCAACCATAATTTTCATTTGTTAAGCATATATTAAACTTACAATTAAAAGGAAATACATATGCCTGGACATGCTATTAGAGGGCATTATTAAGTCTTTTTCTAGAATTAACATATCAATCAAATAAATATAAGAATAAAATTGGTTGTTGATCGGGACAAAAATGAAGAAAACTTGCAGCAAAGGAAATGAAATGATATAACAACACTTCACGTGCATGGCTTTTTGCCAGCAATTTTCAAACCTAATTAACCTGCACCAATCCAATACTTTTTTATTTATGACTATCACTCTTATGAAAATTATAATTATTGATAAATTATTCAAATTAATAGATATTATTCATGAATAATTTTATTTATTTATAATGCATGAGATGAGACCGAAGCATAACTACGGGAATTAAGTTAGGATAGTTTTGCATGATTCGTTGCATTTGTTAAATGGACGTTTGGTTCTTGCTTGGACATTAAGATCCATGGATACCTGGAAAATTCATTCAATCATGAACCTACTAATAATATAATATAATATAATGATACATGTCAATTTTATATTAATTATATGTAATTATTAATATGTATATAATAACTAATGAATGCTTGATATTTAATAAAAATTGATATATATCATTATATTATTAATAGATCCAAACAACTCAAGAATTTCTCCTCATCTCTTATATATATATGGTGGGCTTTTTTTTACTTACCATATTCGGAATCCATGTTATGAGGTTCGAACTTAGGATCTCTCAGGAGGAGCACTCACTACAATGTCATAGGCTGATGGGTTTTCATCATGGCATCATAGGCTTTGACCCGGATGCAATCGGACTTGAGCCTTCTCTATGGATCATTATAAGTTGACAGCTTTACATGGATACGCTACTCATCTGAAATTATAAAAATTCAAGCATTTTATTTTTATGATAATGTAATATGATTCATTAATAATAAAATTCATTTATTTTAGAAAGAATATGGACTCGAATTATGATAATAACATTACATGAGAATGTTGCATGGTCATGGTTCTAAAAAGATTGCACTGTTATATGATATTACATTGTGTTTTAATGTTATTATATGATCTGATATATTTTTGCTGTTGTTTTAAAATAAAATGAAATTTAAAATAAAATTATTAGGACAAATATTTACGAGGAATATGCTGAATGCCCGCTTGCCACAACGCCCACGTTTCCCCCGGGGCAGGGGAAGCCTGCACGCCCATCTCATTGACCCACCAAGCAAAGTATGGACGGCCCAGATCACAAGTTGTCGCTTTACCCAAGCCAAGCCAGGAACAAACAAGCCCTGCATATTTATCCATCTCTTTCGCATCACAATCGCAAACGAAACTGCAATCTTTCAATCGTGTAGCTATGGCTGGCGGTGGCAAGAGAAGATCCAAAAACAACAGCTCCAAAAGTAAGAACAACAGAAACGAGAGTACTCATAACAGCGGCGGAAACAACAAAAACAGAAGCAGAAGAAGATCTAATGAAATCAGAAACTCCTTGTTTGTGGAAGGGGGTGTTTTGTCTGATTGGAATCTCAGTTCTTCTTTCCCTGCATCCTTTCCAGGTCCCCCTCTTTCACTTTGTTTTTGGTCTTTTGTCTTTCACTTTATTCATATCTCCTCAAAATTTTCGATTCTATAAAGCATATTTGGATCAAAATTTACAATTTTTTTTTTGGCTTAGCTAATACTTGTCTGTATCCTTTTCATGTTTTTCATAAGTGGGTAGTCTTCTTAATCATTATATTGACCGAATCAAGAAATTGTATGCTTTTAGGCAGCCAGATAAGAGCTTCTTTCGGTGAACTGCAATGTTTTGATTTTGAGTTTTTTTAATATTTTATTTTTCTTAAATTTTATTTTGTGATCTTTCTGCAGGGAGGAATTCTAATGCCAATTCCAAGTCTGGTTCAAAATCAAAAGCAGCTTCTGCTTCTAACACTGTACCTCGCAAATCCAATGGAAATGCTTTTGGTTACAGCTACCCTTCTGCAGAGCTTCCGGTACTTTTCAAATTCTCTAAAGTTTCATTTTAAACTTTCACGTTCATGATATCCAGGGTTGTTGTCTGGACGAATGTAGACTAGGATTCAATTTGTTTCCAGAAAACGTATTTCGGGTTTTCTGGTGGCGTCCAGGATTAATACTACTGTTTTCTGATTACCTTCTCATGACCTGAAATTTGTGAACTTTCAATTGATTACTTATAATCTAAAATTTGAGGGCTTGGTTTGTTTTTAGTAACTTTCAAGTGATGATTCCCAGAATGCTTCAAACATTTAGAAAATGTTATTTCAAATGATTTTCCATCCCCATAAATATTTTCTAGAAACAAGATTTTTCCCAAAAGCAACAGAGCCTGGAAATGTCGCAAGAGCATTAATCTGTAGGATGCTTAGGCAACTGAGGATTGAGTTAGCACTTTTAAAGTTGCTCCTTCTATTGGAGCAAAAGTACAAAGATTCTCTTTCTTTGGGGTTTTCATTACTCCAGTGATGTTAAGTTTATATTGCATTAGATTTTCGTCGGTGATTTGGCATGCATGGAACAATGATTTTCTAAACTTGTTTGCCTTCATGAAAATATTTTAGGCTTATTTTTATTGTGAAAAGAATATAATGATTGAACTTCCATGTCTACTAACTGAATAGTCTGTAAATACATATATGTTCCTGATATGTCCCTTTATTAGGGTATCTTATTTTTCCCTCTCCAAATTTATGTTCTGATCATAAGTTTTTGTCTTCTCAACATAAGCTATGGCCTATGAGATGCCATTTTCTTTTCTTTAAATATTCCAGAATGGCTTGCAAAACAAATGGTCTGAGGGCAACGGAAGAGATGATGATTTAGATGTATCACAGCCCATTGTATTAGTTGATTCAAAGGAGACCCAAATAGTTGGTTATTTTGATGATAAAGCACTGCCTCTGGAGCTTAATAAAGTGGATTTCACTTATGACTATGGTTCGAGTTTTGTGCTTGGTGATAGCTCTCATAGAGGATTGGGTTTCCATGATGAATCTGAGACAGGCCTAGATGCTACTGGTTCATCATCGAAACAAACGGAAGAACAAGGGAAAGATGGATCTTGTTTTAATTCTTCATTCTCTGAGAAAGAAACAGATGCTGATGGTGCTAGTCAATCAGAGGTAAGCGAAGAAATGGCTGGAGAATTGCCCACCAAATCACCCTGTCAGAAAAAAAATTCAGGGTTTTTGTCAATAGGAGGCATGAGATTATTTACCCAAGATATATCTGATGAGGGAAGTGATGAAGAGTTGCAGGATGATGATGTTTCTGAATATTCTGAATCAGGGGAAACAAATAAGCTTTCTGAAAGTGATAGTTCTGAGAATATTTCTGATAGTGATTCGGACATTGATGAAGAGGTTGCAGAAGATTACTTAGAAGGAATTGGTGGTAGCGGCAACATTTTAGATGCCAAATGGTTGGTTGAAAACCATTTGGACGATTCAGGTGAAGATTGTTCTTCTAGCGATGACTTTGATGAGACTGTAGAGAAGTTTGGTGGGATTGCCCTCCAGGATGCATCTATGCAATATGGTCTGAAGAAGTCCAAGTCAAGAAATAAACATAACGTAGGGGCTAGAGATTTTTGGTCGTCAGCTTTGGATGGCCTTACGCTTGTAAGGGATCCAAGAACTATTTCGGCCAAAAAGAAGTACGTTGGCAGGTTGCCTCAATCTTGGCCTTTAGAAGCTCAAAAGAGTAAAAACTCAAGAAGATTTCCAGGTGATGCTAGCTAATGACCACTTACCTTAATTAACTGCAATTATTTCTTAAATGATGAATTTAGTCTCTATGGCCGATGCATTAATAATTTTAACAGGAGATGATCTTCATGAGTCGATTTGATTCTGTATGGGAAACCATAAAATTTAGTGGGATTGGGTCCATTTGTCTAGATTGGGTCCATTTTGTCTTTGTCTCTATCCGTCCATGGAATTGTACATTTTCATTCTGTTATGCGCATCTATCTGGAAGTCCTATCTTTTTTCTGCTTTTGGAACGTGATACTCATGGTGGGGTAACTTGGCTTTTTATTTGTTTTGCTTGTCTCATGACTTGGTTATTTTGTTTTAGTAAAGCAAGAAATAATTTGATGCATCAATGCAGCTTCCTGCAATTAATATTCGATAATTAAAAATGTAATTTAACACGCTTATGGTTCAGGTGAAAAAAAGAAACATCGTAAAGAGATGATTGCTGTCAAACGTCGTGAAAGAATGCTGCGAAGGGGAGTTGATCTTGAGAAAATAAATACGGTAAATACTCATTCATAGTTGCTTGCTTGCTGATGCTCATATCTTCAAACGAACAAAAAGCACATGCATGCAAGGTTTCTAAACTCGTCTTTTAAACTAGATTTGGTAAAAGGTCAATAAACTCAAATCATGAATGGAAATGTAAAATCATAAGCATTTACAATATATTAAAACAAATTCTAAAGCATCTGTCTAATAAAGTTATGCTGAATGTTCTATGATATTATAATGCAAAATTTATTGTCTAAATTGTTATATTCAATAACAATGCAAGTCCAGCAATGATTTTATATGTCTTGTTTTATAACACATATGCATAAAAATGGTAACTGCATTACAGTAATTATAAAGATTCTATTTTATCTTCTGCTTATTTGGCATGCTTTCATAATTGAAATATTGAAATTATTACTAGAAAATTATTTTTGAGCAACGGCCTGAAAATAGACTACATTTTAGATATTATAACTCATTGATGTCATGCAGATCCATGTCGTATGATATGTTTATAGTTAATTACATATCCAGTTTTGGTAAGTCTACCAATCAGTGGTATGGGAAATTGATGCTGCATATGCTGTGCATGTCATTAAACGCTGTTTAGCACCCTCTAACCTCATCTAAATTTTTATATGCTTTCATATTATTTTATCAATCAAAGGACATAACTAAATCCGTTTGGAATAACTGACAGCTTCTTTTTTGCTTTTAGAAACTGGAGCAGATTGTCTTGGATGAAGTGGACATGTTTTCTTTTCAACCTATGCACTCCGGAGATTGCTCCCAGGTTTCGATCTCTGTTTGTTCTTTGTTTTGCTGCTTGCTTCTTATTTCTTGTTTTTGGTCTTCTTGTTTCAGTGCTCAAGCATTCTTATATTTGCTTGAACTTTCTTCCAATTCTTATCCTCTAGGATACTATTACGAAATCATTTGTACTTTCAATAATTGGTATTTAGCAAAGATTGTGCTCTAGGTAAGTGTTGAACTTGCGCCAGCATGAGGCTTGAACTTTTGGTTTTGTTTTTGTCGAAAAAGAAGAAGGAAAGAAAAAGCCACCTGTTGTGATACGTTTATGAAGACCTACCCTTTCTGTAAACCCAGTTATATTTTGATTATTCTATATTTTTTTATTGTTAGGTACGACGACTAGCTGCAATTTATCGTTTGCATAGTGGTTGCCAAGGTTCAGGCAAGAAAAGGTTAGTAGTAATTTCAAGTAATGTGGTACTCATCCCTATCTAAACCTACATAGAGAATACAAGTAACCGTGATCTGGTTTATTGATGGTAAACTAGCTGGCCGCCTCTTCTTTCAGGTTTGTAACAGTTACTCGAACTCAGCAGACAAGCATGCCATCAGCAAGTGATAAACTCCGTCTAGAAAAGGTCTCAAACTTCCTTCTATTAGTACTGTAGAACATACCATGTTCTGCTTTTAACTTTTGTCAGTCACCTGTTGTTTGGCTGTGATAATCATGGTTTGTTGGTACAATAAACACAATGGCGCGGCACTGATGGTGATTATTTGTTGAATTTCAGCTGATAGGAGCTGGAAATGAAGATGTTGATTTCACTGTTAATGAAGGATTGAGCATACAATCAGCAAGTGTAGATCGATATAGGTCAAAGAAGATCAGGAAGGGGCGTGGCATAGACTTGCTGGAGACTCAATCTGGTAGCAAGTCTTCAAAGAACACCAATAGTGTCAGCGCATCCAAGAGACGGGGCCAGAGAAAAGGATTATATGCCAATCAACCGCTGTCATTTGTATCAAGTGGCATCATGCCTGAAGCAGTTCAAACGACAACAATGGACTCTAAAGAGACCGAAACTTCTGAAGATAAGGCTACAATGAGCACAGCAAGGGTTGGTGCATTCGAGGCACACACTAAGGGTTTTGGATCTAAGATGATGGCAAAAATGGGATTTGTAGATGGTGGCGGACTGGGAAGAGAGGGTCAAGGAATGGCAGAGCCTATAGAAGTGATCCAACGACCAAAATCACTTGGATTAGGTGCCAGTTTCCCGAACATTAATGATGACCCTATGGAGCAAATGCCTCATTCCGCTGGAAGGCCTGAAAAACCTGCTGCAAAAGTTAAAAGCTTGGGGGCTTTCGAAAAGCACACCAAAGGTTTTGGGTCTAAGATGATGGCAAAGATGGGCTTTGTGGAGGGCATGGGATTGGGCAGAAATTCCCAAGGCATTGTCAACCCTTTAGCCGCTGTTAGACTCCCAAAATCGCGAGGATTAGGTGCCAAAGGTTAGATGGAAGTGTTTAACAGGCACATATCCTGGAAAAGCAAGACATTTGGATCGAATGTTTAAATACAAACTTCAATGTTATTAAATAGGTTACGGTTGGCTACTCCTAGGCTCGATGACCATCCACCTCTACCTGTGAATTCCATCTAAGTTGAGTTTACATGCCAGTCGGTTAATCATGAATGCAAACCAAGTTTCTGAAAACAACATCTCACTTAATATATAGTTGTTATAACATTAATTATTTCGATTTCAATCTTTACTTTGATATATTTTAAGCATCTATAATGAAATATATATGACATGTAACGTTAGTTAATATTATATTTCACATTAAAACCAATCAAATGATCTTAAAATTCATTAATGTTTAACCTTCATATTGTTATAACTTGCATAAATTGGTAAGGATCTGTACGGAAAGAAGAATTCCATATATTTTTTTCAAAAAAAAGGGACGTAAGAGTAAAATATCTATTTGTGGAAAAGGGAATGTCATTTTTATTGAGAGAAATCACAATCAATAAGCTTAGCAGTAAACCTCGGAATTTTGGCATCTGGTTGGCGAAACTTGGAACTGAACTGGTAAATTATGGGTAGCATCGACAATTCGTGAAAAGCCAAGAAACTAGTCGGCCATCCATTCCATTGCTTTATATATATATGTATATACATACATACATATATATTTGTCACCATCTCTTCCAATTCTATACATGAAAATCTCTCTTTCTATAAATATTTCATTTTCAAACTTCATTCTCTTTACAAGTTCAGTTATTTCCGATCCATAGTTTTTATTTTTTTTCGTTTCTTCATAGCTCTCTCCTTCTCTAAATTTTCTGTTTTCATTTGAAGGATTTTATTTTCTTTATGCTTATATTTTAAGAACCCGAATCCAATATCATTTGATCATTCTATCTCCCCCTCGTTTCTTGATCTGGGTTTCCCGGATCCGACATTGATCACTGTATAACTCCTTAAAAATGGAGTCTTTTCCCCATTTCATGATCTGGGTGTTAACCTTTTACTTGATTTTCCAATGTGGTTATGGATTTTATCTGCCTGGTAGCTACCCGCACAAATACAATGTAGGTGAAACTTTGTCGGTGAAAGTGAATTCACTCACTTCTATTGATACAGAGATGCCGTTTAGCTATTACAGCTTACCCTTTTGCAAGCCTATTGAGGGTGTTAAGGACAGTGCTGAAAATCTTGGCGAATTACTTATGGGAGATAGGATTGAGAATTCTCCATATAGGTTTAAAATGCATGTGAACCAAAGTCAGGTTTTTTTGTGCATGATCGAGTCTTTATCCGCAGATAATGTTAAGCTTTTGAAGAAGAGAATTGATGAGATGTATCAGGTGAATTTGATTCTTGATAATTTGCCAGCAATTAGGTATACAAAGAAGGAGTCATACTTATTTAGATGGACAGGTTATCCTGTTGGAATTAAGGTCCAGGATGCATATTATGTGTTTAACCATTTGAAGTTTACAGTTCTTGTTCATAAGTATAAGGAGAGTAATGTGGCTCGTGTAATGGGAACTGGAGATGGTGTTGAGGTTATTCCTACTGAGGGGAATGAGGGATCCAATATTCCTGGTTACATGGTCGTGGGTTTTGAAGTGGTTCCCTGTAATGTCATGCACAATGTCATGGCAAGCAGGCCCTTGCGAATGTACCAGAAATACCCTTCTCACATGAAGTGCGATCCTGCTACCGTGGCTACGCCACTTAGGGAGAAGGGGGCGATTGTTTATACCTATGAAGTTACTTTTGAAGAGAGTGATATCGAGTGGCCCTCTAGATGGGATGCATATTTGAAAATGGAGGGATCAAAAGTCCATTGGTTTTCGATCATGAACTCTCTGATGGTTATCACTTTCCTGGCTGGTATTGTTCTTGTCATCTTCTTGAGAACTGTTAGGCGGGATCTTACCCGATACGAGGAGATTGACAAGGAGGCTCAAACACAGATGAATGAGGAGTTATCTGGGTGGAAACTTGTTGTCGGGGATGTTTTCCGTGCCCCAACCAATGCCTCACTTCTATGTGTGATGGTTGGAGATGGAGTTCAGCTTCTTGGGATGGCAATCGTGACAATTCTGTTTGCTGCATTGGGATTCATGTCACCAGCTTCCCGTGGAACTCTTATCACAGGTATGCTTATGTTCTACATGATTCTTGGTATTGCTGCCGGCTATGTTGCAGTTCGCCTTTGGAGGACTATGGGATGTGGTGAACACAAAGGATGGGTTTCGGTTTCCTGGAGAGCTGCCTGCTTCTTTCCTGGTATTGCCTTTACTATGCTAACCGTTCTGAACTTCCTGCTGTGGGGTAGTCATAGCACAGGTGCCATTCCCTTCTCTTTGTTTGTCATCCTGATTTTGCTCTGGTTCTGTATCTCTGTTCCGCTCACCCTGGTTGGAGGATACTTTGGTTCTAAGGCACCCCATATCGAATACCCTGTTCGAACTAACCAGATTCCTAGGGAAATTCCAGCCCAGAAGTACCCAGCCTGGCTTCTTGTTCTTGGTGCTGGAACTCTTCCCTTTGGCACACTTTTCATAGAGCTCTTCTTTATCATGTCTAGCATCTGGATGGGCCGTGTTTACTATGTTTTCGGGTTTCTCTTGATAGTTTTTATCCTTCTGATAGTGGTTTGTGCTGAAGTATCCCTTGTTTTGACCTACATGCATCTGTGTGTTGAGGACTGGAAATGGTGGTGGAAGTCTTTCTTTGCATCCGGCTCAGTGGCCATTTACATATTCTTCTACTCCATTAACTATCTTGTATTCGATCTCAAAAGCTTAAGCGGACCAATCTCTGCAACACTTTACCTGGGATACTCTCTTCTAATGGTTCTGGCGGTCATGTTTGCGACTGGAACAGTTGGGTTCCTTTCATCATTTTGGTTCGTGCACTACTTGTTCTCATCGGTGAAGCTGGACTGAATCTTGATGCATTCGCTTCCACTCTACTAAGACAAACTGCTTCATTCTGATCAAAAACAAAATGCTTATATTTTACTTTTCTGTCGAGTTTAGAGCTTCCTAAAACCTAATAACAATAATCTCAATCAGATTTTTGACATTATTCTTTTATTGTACGGGAAAGATGTTGCCTTTATAGTGGAACTGCATTCTTACCTTGCTCTGCATCAATTTCCATGGCCTTCCACTCCACCAAGTACATGTAAAGCTGCAAAGCTTATCATATGCTATAAATCTCTCTGGCAACGCTACAGAAACCGTTCTAACTCCATTGATCGCAGAATTGTTCATATATGGCATAAATATTTGCTTCTAAGACTGGATCGCCATCGTCGTCCGAAACCACCACAAACATCTCGTTTTGGCAATAATTTAACATAAATAAACGTCTGTCAGTGAAAATATACAAATTTCATCCATCACAAACGGCGACAGAAGCTGTAGATGGACCGGTAAACTCGTGGATGCTCGCCTGCTTTCTCTTCTGGTAGCGAGCAAAGGGAATCTTCCCACCCTTCCGTCTGTTATTTATTCATGTAATATTTTACTAAAATATTTAATAAATAAATCATTTTTTATTAGCAAATCTTATTTAAAAATATTTTAATAATTATATGTCCACTAAATTATTATTTGAAATTAAAATAATATTATATTGCTTGGAAAAATCTGCTAACTTTTCGGACATCCTATCAATTAAAAATATCCAATTAGAGGGGAAAAGTTGTGTGGTGTCAGTTAATCTGCTGATTAGGCTGTCTGTTTCCTTCTCAAGGGTTAGCCTTTGCCTTTCCGGCCACTCTCTCAAGTTTCTCTTACTGGGTTGAGGTTGAAGAAGACCGTAGAGCAATCACAATGTCGCTCGCTTCACTCTCTTCCAATGTCTATTCAGCTCCCTCTTTTTCTCCTCTATCCGTTTCTTCTTCTTCTTCTTCTTCTTCTTCTTCTTTGCTTCTTTCTTCTGCACAGTCTACCCCCCATCATCAGCTTCGTGGTGCGGTCTCCTTTGCTCCTAATACCAACCCCAGCAAGACCCACCTGAGAAGAAAATTAAAACCCAAGGTTGTCTTTCCTCTTTATTTTTCTTTTGTACTTTAAGGTGGTGTAAAGTTCGCATCTTTAATGAGTAGCTTGTAATGGTTTCGGGTTTTTCTTGGGAATGCATGCATGCATGCAGAGATTTATCTTCCGTTGTTCAGCCACAAGTGAGCCATTGAAGGTTATGATATCAGGTGCGCCTGCATCAGGGAAGGGGACTCAGTGCGAGTTAATCGTGAAGAAGGTTAGATTTTCAAGTCTAATTGAAGCAGTTCTTTGCATAATTCAATCTGATGTCTCTTGATTTGTATGTAGTTTGGATTGGTCCATTTATCAACTGGTGACATACTACGGGCTGAAGTATCTGCGGGGACAGATATTGGGAACAAGGCCAAGGAATTCATGAATGCTGGGCAACTGGTTCCTGATGAAATCGTGACGGCTGTAATGCATAATCACCTATCCTGTACACTTATTTCATCTTTCCTTTGGTTGACATTACAATTAATATTCTGCTTTAATTCGTAGATGGTTACATCAAGATTATCTCGGGAAGATGTAAAGCAAAAGGGGTGGCTTCTGGACGGATACCCACGAAGTTTCTCGCAAGCAGAAAGTCTGGAAAAATTGAATATTAGGCCTGATATTTACATTGTCTTAGATGTAAGTGAAATCCATACTGATAGTAGAATTTTTTTCTGCCATCAATGCACAAGAATCACAATTTTCAAAGTTTCTCCATTGATATGACTCTCTTAAAAGCTATAATGAATTTCTTGTTGATCTCTGCTATTTGCAAGTCTCTGTTATTTTCTTGTCCTCTTAACATAAATCAATTCACTTCATCATTAGTCAATAATAATTCACGAAGCATGTCTTTCATTACTCAGGTTCCTGATGAAATTCTGATCGACAGATGTGTTGGTAGAAGACTTGACCCAGTGACAGGGAAGATCTACCACATAAGAAATTTCCCTCCAGAGAATGAAGAAATTAAAGCAAGACTTATAACCCGTCCAGATGATACTGAGGAAAAGGTGAGGCATCCTCTTGCGTATGGATACATGTATTCTGGTACACTGTTTTGTTATACTAGATCTATTTATTGTTTTATCATTCCTTCTTTCTAATACCCTTGTAGAGCAAAGGTAGCATGAATCGATTACTACAACTTAACAATCATGTTTTCCTTTTGCTCTAGAGAAGATATGGTTATGTGACATATGGAAGTAAATCACGTTAATTGATTTCAAGCTTGATCATGTATCATCAACTCAGAAGCCTATTTCTTCATCTTTAAAAAGAGTCTGGAAAAGGACAGAAGAAGCCAAATGTCTTCTTTACTTCTATCCTTTTCATCGTGTTCATAAACACACACTTCATAATTGCCTCCCTTTGTTTCCCTTGTTTAAAGAGGTTCAAACTTTTAGGTGAAGCAAGGAAGATTATGTATCATGAACACTTGTAGACTCATCATCTATTTGCTGACAAATTCCTAGGTACACTTTGTCATACTATTTCCAAGAATATGTTTGCAAGTTGTTATGAGATAACGCATGCATGTCCTTGTTTAATTGGTTAGGCGGGCTCAAGTTTACATTTGCATCTTCATCTTCCTCCATGAATCAACATAACAAAAAGAGTTATGTGATCATCTTTTTTAGAGCTCACACTCTTTTGCTTATTTTTTATACTAAGCTGTATTTAGCATCTTAAAATGTGTGTAGGTAAAGTCACGCCTTGACATATACAAGAAAAATGCCGAAGCAATCTCATCCACTTACTCAAACATAATGAAGAAGGTAATTTCAATTTCTTTTATTGTTGTTTTTCCTTTTGCTGATCATCCAACTTTGCTGGTAGTAACTTTTATTAGTTCTGTTTGAAAAGTTTAGATTGATGGAAGCCGCTCAAAAGAAGAAGTTTTTGAAGAGACATCTTCTTTGCTGTCTCAAGTGCAGACAGGTAAAGGGGAACTGATCAAATCTGGTAATGGTCTTGGATTTTGAAATCCATTATGCGAGTTTGCAAAAGATTTTTGTATCTGATGCGGTGTTTGGAGTAGGCTGGTTTTCATGAATAAAATAATTAGACGGATTCTTTAATATGTTTTGGCTAACATTGTGTTCGTTTCCTACAACTGCATAATATTTTATTAACTGGACTTTGACTTCAGTTAAATACGAGTTGGTTTTCAGGGATTCTGAGTTCAGAAATCATTAACTTAGGATCCTGACAAGCTCGAACGAACATGTACCATGCTATCATGTCATTATTGGTTCTCATGAGAGGGGAAGTACTGGTGTACTTGCAAGAAGATCTATTCCTTATTTTCTCCTTTATTTAACATTTAAAATGGTTACAACCATCAGTTAAGTGATGATAATGGACATGCCACGAACCATCACTAAAAGAATTTGAAGTGCCTGTGTAAAAACAATAGAGGGTTGTGTTCTTGTTGCCTCTGCACCTCAGGATCATAACTATGGCTGCTGAATTGTGCCAATTATTCAGGTTGACTGCAAGTTAGATTTTGGAAAATGCTTAGCCAAAATATGTGTTTGTTTCTGTTAATTTGATATAAAAATTTTGGTTCTCTTCTTTCTCAAGAGCGTTACATGCAGTTATTTCTAGGACTAAATTAACCAATTAGGAATATAAATTTATATGATGATGTTTTATATGAACTGACAAATAGGAACACAAGTAAGCAGGACTTCAATATTGACATAATACTGTCATCTAAAATCCCTTTCAAACTCAGAGGAGGAATTAAGATGGCCAACTGAAGTTTGATGAATGAAATAATACTTAACAAAGGCAAAAGCAGTTTCCAGGCCATTAATGTTTCCTCGATGATTCATTCTGTAATCCATACAAGCACTTCAGTAAGCCTCGGATTCCACATTAAGATTTTTGGTTTATTTTGTTAACAAGAGTCATTGAGTTCATTCTCATGTTTGCAGCTTCAAATATAATGCTTTTTACGTACATATTTGGGATATGTTGATTTTTATTTAAAGCTTTGATCTTAGCCCCAAGAATAGATGATCTATATGACTTCAAAATGAATATCAATTGTCAACTTCAACCATGGTGTTTTGATTCCAATCTTTATGATTTTCTATCCTTCATTCAGAACAGCGAATACCTAATATTGCAAGCAGTTCTAATCGAGCATCAGTTAGTCAGGTAAATGGTTAAACTGTCACATTCAATTCGATGCATGTGTTTTGGCTTTGTGAAAAACTGCAATAGCAAGTGTGTATGTTCTCTCTTATTTTTCTTTATTCTTATGCAGGATAAATGGAGAGGGATTCCTACTAAATTAAATAACATTCCTCATTCCAGAGAAATCCGGAATTATTTCTATGATGATGTTCTACAAGCCACACAACGAGCTGTAAATGATGGCAAAACACGATTAAAGGTTAGATACAGGTATTCTCTGTTTTCTAGTTGGAGCATTTTCTTTAACTTCCTGGGTGCAGAAAGAAAAATGGTCAATGATTTCATGTTTTAGCTAGACATAAGAATGCTCCTTTTATGCGTGCTTTCTTTCTGTGAGTCTGGACATGGAAAGAGACTGTTTTATCCATCCATCTAACCACACAAATGTACATACAAAAATTGTTGGTCTTAAAATTTTTGTGCATGCTTTCACCAAATGCTTTGTTAACTTATAAATGCGCTGATATGTCAATTGACAGGTGGAGATTACCATCCCAGAGCTGAATCCAGAGACGGTAAGGGCTTCCTTTTAAGTTCCTCATGAGTATATATGGATTTGACCATATCTTATGATGCACAGGATGTCTATCGAATAGGTACCCTGATGGAACTTGTTCGAGTTCTTGCTCTTTCTTTTGCAGATGATGGAAAGCGTGTGAAGGTGAATGATCACAGTTTATCTCTGTAACTGTTGTCTTTTCATTTATTTGGTTACTTAGAGGTTTCTTTCAGGTTTGTGTTCAAGGTTCCATGGGGGAAGGTGCACTTGCTGGAATGCCACTGCAACTTTCAGGTAGTCGGAAGATCTTGGAGTTCATGGACTGGGGAGACTATGGAGCTCTTGGGACATTCGTCAAGATTGGTTCCATAGGTATATGGAAACTTCCTTTTAATCTTGTGCTCCTTCTATCTGGTATATATTTCATTCATGGACTACCATCCATGATAATCTTGGATTTCCAACGCTGTAGTTACAAGGCTTGCTCTATATGGTGGTAACATGATAACCAACATAAGAACACACTTCTGCCAGTATATGCCCAATGCACATTCTGACACCAACCGCATGTCGCATTTGTTCATATCCTGTATCTCATTGCACCCGCAGTTAGCTATTTTTACCACCAGGAAGCGAAGTTCCAGACCAGAAATAATTTTACTTCATTTCTATGCAACTTACCAAACATGGAACGAAAAATACACTGCACATCAATAGTTAGATATTAATAATTGTTCAAGAAGATTCTCAGTTTTGCTACTTTTTCTCCATTCGACTTGGACTAAGGCTGCATTTGCAGTAATACCAAAGGTGCTATACACGTTTGAGCTCAATTTCATTTACTTATCATCTTCTTTGCCTACATAACTTATGTGTTCCATTCAACATTTTTTGGATTTGCATGTCCTATTTTTATATATTTCTAGTACCATCGATCCTATAACAGTTTCTCCTGCAGGTTAAATTTGGTGTAGACATTCGTAATTCGTCTGTGTTTACTTTGTTTAGAAATACTGTAGAAACTCTTCTGTCTAAATATTTTTTGATTACTATCTGCTCCCTCTTGAAGGTGCAAAAGAAGTTGATGAAGAAGATGACATGTTCATCTTAGTGGCTCCACAAAACGCTGTTGGGAATTGTATTATAGCTGTAAGGAGCTAGAGAGAATGCTAGATAGGCTGTTATACTTTGTCTTTAGTTGGTATGTAATTTCAGTTACAGCTCTTGTTCTGAACCTGAACAATACACAGGATCTAAAGGCCATGACAGACGCTGCTGGAAATAGACCGGTTATACTTGTTAATCCAAGGCTGAAGGTGAAGATCTTGAATCACTGATCTTCAGAATCTTTTTCCTGTTATATAAATTTGGCTGCAATTGTCCTGGATTACATATAGAGGTCAAAGGTTTAAACCAAGATATGAGCCTCCTTTCAAGTTGGGACCTCCTTGCTATACCCCTATCATCAGTATCAAATAAGAAGTCTGATATCTTTTTGCATTTCTTTGGTTTCAGGATCTACCTGGGTCAAGCGGCATAATGCAAGTAAGTATAAAAACCAGCAAGCTCATTTCATTGGCATGAATAGATGAATAAATATTCAACTAAGAAGCATCCCCGTCAGACAATGGGCAGGGCAGAGAGGCTAGAGTATGCTGCATCTTTTGAAAGTTGTCATTCCTTCCGGCTTCTCTATTATGCAGGAACTCAGTATCCTATTATGGGAGCTCTGAGGTAATATTTTTACATACACTTAAATTTCACACTTGCACAAGTGATGTGTTTCAGTCCTGGTGCTTCCTTTTTCTGTCTTGTCGGTACCTTGAGCTAAACAACGTTTTTTCAGATTTTAAATAATCAACAATAACAAATAGATAAATGTAACACCCATCTGCAAAATTTTCCCGAATGAAGTAACCTGTAGGAAAATATTGAAAAGTGTACATCTGCTACTGATTTCAGGATGTCTTACCCATTCCACTATGAATTGTACAAGAGGGTGGATCTACCACCAAAGGGAGAGAAATATGAAATTCTGTCAACATTCAGAGAAAAGCCAACCGGCGAGGATATAAATGATGCCTTCGTGGGGAAACCAAGGTAATTAAAACCAGTAATTGATCCTAACCAAGATTCAAATTGTCCATCTTCCATGTATGCACACACGTTACTCTCCTGACATGTTCGTATTGTTATGTTTTGTGCTTGCAGAAATCAAACCAAGAAAGCTTCAGGATTCTGGTAAGAAACGTGCACGTTTTCCCTGTTGAGCGTCTTGTCATGATTTTAATTATCAATTCAATTTTTTTCTTTACAGGGGCTTCTTAAGTGGTGTGTTTTGAGCAGACACAGAAAACGGTAAGCCAATGAAAAAACAAAGGTTCATTCTTCATGTTCTGAAAATAAACTATAGATGTTTTACGAATACAGTGTGCTTCAGGATTATACGGTTACTACGACCGAAGCTGGGGCTACTACCAGCAGGAAATTATGTTTTTGTCCAGAGACCATAACACCATGAAATCAAAGAGAAGTATCTTTGCCACAGTTTGTGTTTGTATCGGCAACCGTACCCAGGGAGTCATCTTGTTTACCCCACAGGTTTCTATATCTAATTCCTTGGTAGTTTGATCGAAGTCTGTAAAATAACAGAATTACATAACATAGGCTCTTTGTAATTACAATATTTTATTCTTTTCTTTTTGAAAATAAAATAACAAGGCCATGTATTACAATACCCTCTTCGATAAGATGTGAACTCGTGGAAAACAACTACCGTTTTCCCCCAAAACCTGTGGACAAAAACTCATGTAGAAAAATATTGCAAGATCTCGTAGCAAATATTTAAGAAAATAAAACACGTTACAGCCTCCATTAAGATATGCCACCCACAACTCTCCAACGAAGATTCCTACGTTCTCTCATCAACGTCCTGAGAAAGCGTATATAGATTCTAAACCAAAATACGTAATCTTAAAACTGCCACGTAAACCAACGCTTCAGCATTTCAATCGATGGGATCACGAGAAAAAAGCGCATCCTACTCGTTCCTGTGTTAGTTCATTCGCAGAATCTGGAAAATGGCATTCACAAACTCCAGTGTTCAATATCCAGCCAGATAGACCATTAGCATTTCCTAACAATGAGTCATCTTGTTTACCCGACAGGTTTCTATGTCTAATTCCTTAGTAGTTTGATCGAAGTCTGTAAAATAACAGAATTACAGGGCTCTTTGTAATTATGATATTTTTTTTATTCTTTTATTTTTGGAAATAAAATAACAAGGCCATGTATTACAATATACAGATGTGAAGTAGTGGAACACACCACCTTTTTCCCGAAAACTTGTGGACAAAAATTCATGTAGAAAAATATTGCGAGATCTTATAGCAAAACGAAGATTCCTACGTTCTCTCATTATCGTCCCGAGAAACCGTATATAGATTTGTAAACCAAAAAACATGATTATAAATCTGCCACGTAAACCAACGATTCAGTGTTCCAATCGATGGGATCATGAGAAAAACAGTGCATCCTGCTCGTTTCTCTGTGTGGCATGTTAGTTCATCCGTAGAATCTGGAAATTGGCATTCACAAACTCCGGTGCTCAAAGTAAATACCAATATCCGGCCAGAAAGACAATTGACATTTCCTAACAATGAATTATTAATTCGACATAAATACCAAAACAAATCATCTGTTTATTTATTTCACGTACCAATTACTGATCAAGTGGTAAGGAGTCTTGACAGTTCGTTAAAATGGCGACAAGAATGAGAATTTGCTTCTCTGTTGAACCCCAGTTCCCCCCTGTTCTTACACAGCAGATAGCTTATAATGCTTCACCGCCATCCATCTAATAGATGGACACAAGACATTCATACGCAAAATTGACTAATTATATTAAATGCACTGATCTAAGAATCAGATTTTATTGCATCTTGAAGCAGGTATAAGAGCTACATATCTATAACTCGCATCACACTACATGTACAAAGACAGGTTAATAGAACATGCAACAATCGCATCCTAATCTACGATTTCGATTAGACTTTTAATCATCTGTCATTACTCGAATTTACTTGAGCACTCAGAAGTCCTTTCCACTTGAAAAAATAAAGGAAAGAAACCTTGTGCTTTCGAAATCTTTCTTTATTCTTGCCAATCAACTCCAAATCACACCGAATCAAGTCCCAATAATCTGCGTAAATCACTCGTTGCCGTTCTGCTACAATTACGATTCTTCCCTAAGAAACCAGGAACTGGAACCGAACTAGGAGGAGGCGAGGTTGCGTCCAAAGCCGATCCTGCATAAATTTCACCAACCCTGATCCTTATCTGCTTCTCAACTATCTCCGGTTCAGGGCCTAATCTAACAGTAGATCCTAAACTCAGATCAGAATATCTTCCCGTCTTTACAGACCTAGGTTTTCGGTTTTCCTTGAAAGCGTGTCCGTTATCAAATTTCGCTAACGACTCACCGCGTTTCAAGATCTTGACCTCGCCCATTACAAGGTTTTTGGACGAAATTTTTGCCACCATTGTCCGAGAGTCTGATCGAGGATGACGATCATTCCCGCGGCTCAAATTCTGTGGATTAGGCGGCTTACGGCGTCGAGAATTGGAGAAATTGGGGTTATAGTTATGACCATGAGAATTGAAAGCAGAGGAGCTTAGGGTTAGGGTTTCCTGACGAAGTGCAGGCATAGTGACATGAGCACCTATGGAATCACAGTTTTCTTGAAAGCAGAACGTGTACGGCAATCATCCAATTCGAGATGCAGGGATTTATATAGGGTGGTTCAGAGAGAATTTACCAAATTGCACCTGAGGTGAGGCTAATTTACAATAGAGACCTTGGAAATGCCCCGATTATAGAGGATGAGCCGCGAGAGTGATGGGGTAGTGTAAAGAAAATCGATGAACACGTGTCAATGTGTAAAGGGGAAGTTGGTTGATATTTATTTATAGATGACGTGTCGGTATTTGTGAACCGGCTTTAGTTGGGCGGTTGATTTTATTATTGTCACGGGGCCCGCAGCCCGCTATTAAATTAAAAATAAAAACGAAATATTAAATTTATGGACATCTGTCGACAAGTGTTAGTCACACGTAAGTCGGTTTTTAATCCTTGTAACTTAATATGATAATAATAATCATAATTGCAAACCTAACATAATCTTTCTTTATGAAGTTTCTGGAAGTTTGATCGGTCAAATTAGACTAGCATAGCTGGACCCTAATTATTATTTAATGAATGATATGGAATTAAAAATAAATAGTATCTATCATATGATAAATTTGTAATGACATTAAATCTTACAATCCAATTTAAATGAAATATATTTGATGTCTATGAACAAATCAAAGTAGCTTTGTGGATTGACCATGTCGAAATTAGTGTCCGAAAGTATTATATAAAATAAGAGAAATTTGTTTGTTGATGTTTCTCCAAACTCACCATTATCCAATCAATTATTTTCATTTTCAAACATTTTAATATTCATTTATTTTATTCCAAATCATCCTACATTTGTATTATGAAATAGCAATTTATTTCACAAATTTTATATTAATAATATATGATTATATACTTAAAAATAATTCATATAATTTTTAAGATTTTATACGTATAAAATCATATAATCAATAAATAATTTTAATTTTTTAATAAATATTATTCAATATAATAAAATACATATATTTTTTTAAGATAAAATATGTTAATGTTGAGAAATTTTAAGATGTGATTTATCAAATATTTTAAGTTATTTTCAACTATAGAATTATACGAGCTAAACTCCCCGTCACTTTGTGACTTAAACGTATATAAATGTGAATATAAATATACATTTAAAGTAAAAAATAACATGAAAAATTGATTATTTTATTACATTTTAAAAGAATAAAATTAAAATTTAATTGTTCTTGATTATAATAATTTTCTTACCTTATTTTAATATAATAATAATAATAATGAATTTATAATTATTCATATTATATATAAAATATTAATTAAAATAATAAGTATTCATATGAATAATAATTAAAAATAATAACACTTACTCTTATAACTAATAATAATAATAATATCATTATTATTATTACATTTTAAATATTATTATTATTTATAAGTATTATTTATATTAATATTTATTTTTTTGTAATAATTATTATTTGTATGAATATTTATTATTATTATTATTATTATTATTAGTATATATAATTGATTATTATTATTATTATTAATTGTAATAATAAGTATTATTTATATTAATATTTATTTTTTGTAATAATTATTATTTGTTTGAATATTTATTATTATTATTATTATATATAATTTATTATTATTATTATTAATTATAATAATAAGTATTATTATTTTTAATTATTATTCATATGAATATTTATTATGTATAATTATTAATATTAATATTTTATACTATTATTAGTATTTTATAACTTATAATTATGAATATATTTAATTATAATAATTATTATTATTATTTGTAATCGTAAGTATTATTATTTTTAATTATTATTCATATTAATTTTATTATATATAATTATTAATATTAATATTAATATTATTATATTATTATATTATTGGTAAGTATTAGTATTTATACCATTATTATTATTTTATTACTTATAATTATTAATATATTTAATTATAATAATTATTATTTATTATAATAATTTTTTTTATTAATTATTATTATTATTATAGTGAAAGATGAAAGGGGAATGGAGGGACAGGGGGAGGGGGGGAGGAAGGAAGGGGGAGGGAAATAAAATAGGAAAAGGGTAAAACAGTAATTTTATTATTTTATTAACATTTTTGAAGGGTAAAATGAGAAATTCATTGCTCTTGGTTACAGTAATTTTTGAGGGCTGCTTTATTATATATATATAATTTGAAAAAGAGTTAAATTTAAGTTAACAATGTAGGATATTGTATAATTTTAATAAATATTTCATATTTTTTTAAAAATCATAAATAATATTTTTATTTATATAATTTTATTATTAAAATTAGTTGTTATAAATTAAAATTATTACTATTAGATAATTAAAATTAAATAAAATTAATTTTTATAAATTATCTATTACAAATTTAATATAATTAGGATTTTTTAAATTTTAATAATTTAGATAATCAAATTATATAAATCTTAAATAATTATAAGATTTCGATTAAGAAGTTAAATAATTTGTTAACAACATGTGCATGTGTTTCTTTGTAACTTTAATAAATACCTAATATTTTTAAGAATAATTACAAGTATTATTTTTCTTAATATAATATTATTATAGAATTTAGTTATTATAAATTAAAACAATTACTATTAAATTATTAAAATAAAATAAAATAAATGTTAGTAGATTTAGATTATTTAATAAAATTTTATTTTCTTAAAACTAATTATTTATAATAAAACAATTAATTTTAATAAATTTAGAGAAATGATAAAATTATTTCACTTATTCCTCTTCCCTTTTATAATATTAATTATAAATTTGAAAAAGGTATATTTAATCAACCTACTTTACTTTAATTTTATAGTATGAGTTTAAAATTGTTAATCTATATTTTAATAATGTTGGTATTTTATAACTTTAATAAATATCTCATAAAATATAAAATAATTATTAATTAATAAATGTAAATCAAATTAATAGTATTTATCTTTGAATATAATTGAAAAGAAAAGAAGAGGGTAGACTTGTATTTTCACTTTCCCTTCCCTTTTTTGATAAGTATCTGATATAATTATTATTATTATTAATATAAGTACTACTAATATAATATAATCTTAAATATTACATTATTAATAATATTAAAATCATTAACCATCTATTTAATAATCATTAAAATATAAAAATATAAATTATTATTATTTATAATATCAATTTCATAAATTATTATTATTAATTACATATAATCATTTTTTCATCATTATAATATAATTGTTTCATTTTATTTCATAATTAATAATATTATTTCATTTTATTATTAATACAATTATACAAATACTACTCATAGTAATATTATTAATTATCATTACAAATTCTACTAATATAATCTAATATTAAATATTACATTATTACTAAATATTAAATTTATCACCACTCATTTTGTAATCATTGCAAAATTAAAAATATAAATTATTATTTTTTATAATTATAATTTTAAAAATTATTATTTATAATTATAACTAATCATTTTATCATCATTACAATATAAATTATATAATTTTTTAATAATTATATAATTTTTTAATAATTAATAATTTTTAATCATTATATATTATTTTTATTATTTAATAAAATAATTTGACATGTGGCGGTCGATTTAACTTCAACATTAGTGTTTCTTATGTCACGCTGCTGGTTAAACTAGCGACCAACCCACAAAATACATCAAAATAAGAATTTCTTTTTAATTCACACCAAAGCGAGAATTTTTTTTAATTCACATTGAAACAAGAATTTTTTTTTATTCACATCAAATAAGTAAATTTTCCATTTATTCACACTAAGTATGGAAATTACCCAGGGAACAACATCCAATTGATTTTTATTAATTTCAATTTTTATTTTCATAAAATTGAATAATTTGATTTGATTTGATTTAATTTTTAATACATAAAATAAATTTCAAAACTACAAGAAATATTGTTATTCTAATGATTTAATTTTTAAATTTTTTTTATTTTAATAATTTTTTATTTTTTAATATATAATATATTTTATGATAAATATATCTTTTAAAATCTAAAATCGTTAAAATATAAAAGTATGTTATTTTAAATTAATATTAAAAAATTATAATTTAAAATTTTGATTTTAAATAATCAAAATATATATTTCAAATACTAACATATACTTAAATAATATTAATATTTTCATGTATATTACATATATATGATATTTATTTTTAATGAATATCTAAAAAATTCATATTTTTAAAAATTATTTTTAATTTTCATAATCTTGAAAAATAAAACATATTTTCATAATTTTTAAAATATTTTTATAAAAAGCTTAAAATAAATAAATACATATATATATATATATATATATATATATATATATATATTATCCTAAGAGACAACACACAAGTTAATATGGAGAGAATCAAAAGTAGAATACAAGAAATTTATAATGCTTCGACCAACAATGTCTATATTAACTTACTCAAACAATCTACCTTAAGATTACAAACCCACCCGATTCCTTAATCCAAGAACCAAAACCTATTATTTTCTTAAGGTTTACACTAAAATCCTTACAATGTGTTTTCAAGGTTCACACATAAATTTTTACAATAATCAATCTTACTAATAAACAATCTTAATTACACTAATTTTGCTCAATACATAAGTTCTCATCAAATACCTCAAAATCAACATATCAAAAATCAAGAATGAGAGTAATATAATTTCATAAGCAAATAAAAAGAGATTTATGATTAAAGAGTTTATAATAATAATTACTTACTTGTAAATACAAGAAACCAAGTAAAGTTTAAATGATTGTTAAAGGCGTAATTATGCAAAAAAAATCATTTTAGAACTGTCACATCCTAGTTGAGACAGTATTTTGATGTGCATTTCTTTTATAAATATGTGATAGTGAATGTGATAACTTGATAATTATGATGAAAGTGCATTATGACTAAAGGAATTTCATATGATATGGAATTTATAGAGAAGAAAAAAATGAAAGGATATTTGATAAAGTCAAATATACATGAAAGATGTAAATGATGCCTACAAATAATTATGGAAGTGGGGGTAATTAACTGGTATCTAGAAGCCACTTGTCTATGTGTAATTAAACTTCCTTAAGCAAATATATATATTTATATATAAAATATCTTTAATAACAAGTTGGTCTTATCTTATTAGCCACTTGTTTTCCTTCTTCTTTGTCACTTTACGTTATGCTCCTTTTCCTTCTCTTTCTCCTTTTGCTTCTTCTTCTTCTTCTTCTTCTTATTTTCTTGTTCTTGACCTAACTAAAAGCAATATTATAGCAATTAAAGGTAAGGATCATTCATAGCTTTCGGATTACATGTTCTTTTTGGTGATTTATATGCTTTACTCATGTTTTCTTTTTCTTCTCTTTTCTTATTCATGCAAACCTAAACTTTTAAAAGATTGTGATCTAAATCAGAGGAAGCATGAAGTAAAGAGTATGGTTGTTTTCTTTTGTTATTGATGTTATTGATTTGTGTTGATATGATGTGAAAGAATAAATTGGAGTGAAAGATAGATCACATAAAGAAGTTAAAGTATTGAAGAGTTAAATTGATGTTTTGGGTAAGTTTTGAAAGTGATTTGGAGATGATTTGGTTATGATTATGAGTTAGGAAGCTTAAGAGGTGTTTGGGTGCTTAAACTAAATGGTGACAGCAACAAACTCAAGTTGAGTATGGTTCAACTCGAGTCGAGTTGGCTGCTGGAAACCTGAATTATATAGGCAGCAGCAAACTTGAGTCGAGTATGGTCCAACTCGAGTCGAGTTGGCTGCTGGAAACCTGACTCATATATGCAGCAGCAAACTCGAGTCGAGTATGGTTCAACTTGAGTCAAGTTGTATGTTGGAAAAGTGAGACCCTTAAAAACAGGAACAAACTCAAGTAAAGTAGAGGTCCACTCGAGTCGAGTTAACTCTTGGAAAG
>CANYBF010854773.1:0-11229 GCA_948192965.1 Dalechampia spathulata
AGTCTGACATGGTTCTGTACATGGCAGAGAAAGGTTAGCATGGATGCATGGGTATGCACATGCGGTTGCGTATGATGCATGTGATGCGACACGTAGAATGTATGCATGACCTATGCTAGGAAAGATGCGATGTCATGGCTACAATAAAGCGGGTTAGCATGCATATGCGTGTATGCATGCGATGTATCATGTAGGATGTATGCGTGTCCTATGCTAGAAACATCCAGCGTTATGGCTGTAAAAGTGAAATTTATTAGTAGATTGCATGAGTATGCGTGTATGTATGGTTGGGAGAAAACACGAAAAGGTTAGCAAACATGTAGCATGCAGCAACGCTTCCTTCCAACCTTATACCTCCATGAGAATTGGTAAATTCAAGTTCTCCTGTCCGAGGTAAGGATACTAACCCGGCGTTACACTGGGAACTCGAGGTGCAGTTCTCTCTAATAAGGCAAGCGAATGGTTTGATCGTTGCCTGATCATATGAAGGATTACAGCGAAAACCCGACAGTATTTCGGCCTAACCGTATTGCAATGATAAGCCAATGCCGATGGAATTGGCATGAGGTTGTGTAACCATATGGAATCATGAAAGGATTCCAACTCTTAGCAGAGCAATACGGGCATGATCATATTGTTATGATAAGAGTACCCCCGTGGAATAGGCGTGAGGTTAGGTAACCATACGGAATCATGAAAGGATTCCGACTCTTAGCAGAGCAATATGTGGGAGGAGAATAGGCCGGGTCTATGCAAATCCACTCACATGATAAGGCAAAGATCCACATAGCATGCAATAAGGGTCCTAGTTTGGAATGTTGCTAGGATTACTACATGGGCTTTAGTCCGGTTTTGAGAACAGGCTAAGGTCTCCCGCCACGTTGTCCACAACCTATCCAACCAAATGGAATCATCGATATAGGACTATACCTCGCATCTATCCGTCAGGAATCATCGATGGTTATCAGTACAGTACAACGAATGGTGAAGGCAAATGTGCTTTCCCAAGGAGTCAAATGGAGTCCAAGGTACTCCTTCACTCACAATCACCGGCTTGACACGGGACCAGGGTGATGTGTGAAGACACGGACTAGTGTTGTGATGCATATAATTAATCCAACTATGATGGGAAAATTGATATGGAAACTCTTAGATGCTACCACTCTTTCACTGTAAGCGCCAGTTTCTGCAGGGCCCAGAGCGAGGCTTGCAAAAGTCATGGACCGAGGACCACACTTGGAGCAAAAGCACAGTCTTCTTAAAGGGTTCCCTTAAGGAATGATACAAACTCGAAAGAGTCACAAGGGAGTCACCACCGAATGGTTCCGAATTGGTCCAACCAACCCATACCATGAGTGCTAGTTAACCCCTTTAGAGATTGGATTTGGGTGGTGGTGATCTATTCTATGACATATCATATGCATGATATGTGAATGAATGACATACTGACATGGCATAGTGGATGACATACCTTATGCATGGCATGTGAAATGGATAACATATTATATGCATGATATGTGAGGTGATACATGACATACCATATGCATGGCATGTGAAGTGACATACCTTATGCATGGTATGTGTATAGCATGGCATATGCATGACATGTTACATGGATGACGTACCATATGCATGGCATATAAAATGAATGACATATCATATGCATGACATGTGAATAATGCATGGCATAACATGTGCATGACATATGAAATGATCTATGGCATGACATATGCACGTCACGGCATAATGGATGGCATACCATATGCATGGCATGTGAAGGATGTATAGCATGGTATATGCATGTCATGGCATAGTGATATGTATGTGAATGTGTATTCAGTATAGTATATATGATGGCATACGGTATAACATGCGTTATGGCATACAACGTATCATGGCATCGTGGCATAATGACATGTGAAATGGCATATATATGCATGGCAAGGCATATTGATTACGCATATTTGGATTGCGTATTGGCATATTTGTATATATATGCATATTGGTGTATTTGTATGTATATGCGTACAAAATACATTATGTGATGGCATGGCATATGCATGGTATGCATAGTAGTGTGTGATTGTGTCATGTGACATGACATGTGACATGAATGATATATATATTTAAGCAAATATAAACCACGAATAAAAATAATAAAGGCCATGAAAGGAATCGACGAAATTAGGGGATACACACGAGATAGGGGGAATTAACTATTACAAGCCAATAATAATCTACCCTATTACATAAATATCCTTGCATACATATTTTGGGACGTTAAGTAGCGTCCCCTTCTCCTTAGGTACTATTCATCCTCGGTTTGCATGAGCCAAAATGCACGAATGTTTATTATGTAAAATAAATAAATTTAGGATTTATTTGACTAGTTTAATGCCATGTTAAGGCATAAACCTAGAGTCAAAATCCAACAATTATTAGGCAATAGTTACATGAATTTATATGAGTCGGATCGTAAAAATTCATTTTTATAAAAATAATTTTAAGCAAAATTATTATTTTTTGATCATGAAAAATCAAATGGGAGTGCTAACATCACTTGGAATAATTTGGAGATAGCCCCTCAACAAATTTGAATCCAATCATTTCGAAAACTATATTTTATACGAGTAAAAATGGCTTTTTATCGTAAAAATTAATTTTGAGGCCAAAATTAATTAAATGAAATTATTTTATGGCGTATCCAATACACTTGAGTTACTGCCAAACATCAAATGTTACTGGATTTATCAAAATATGCTGAAATACGGTTGAAAAATATGGTTTTTCTGGAAAAACATGAACTATGCGCACCGTGCATCAGGATATATGTGCCACACATAGACTGTGTGGCGTACATAGCATGATATGTGGCGCACATAGCTTGTAAATCTGCAAGAAAATGAAATCTATTAGTACATAATCAAACTACATACCAAAATAAGCAAGTTTAATGAAGATAGTAACTCATTTTGAACACGAATCGGCCTCCGTTTTGTAGCTCAAACATTTAATTGCGTAATTAAATGAAATAATCAATTTCAAGGCTAAAATCAATTAGATTTAAGTAATATTTGATAGATCCAGAACCCAAAGTGCATGGAGAAGCTACTGGAGTCACTGGAAAAATCAGATCCGAAGCGGATCGGGCAAAAAATGGCATTTTCTATGAAAAATGCGACCTATGTGTGTAGCACATAGATCTATGTGCGCCACACATAGGTTGTGTGTGGTGCACATAGAGGCATGTGTGGTGCACATAGGTTGAAAAATTGAAAGAAAACCGAAGATTTTCAAACAGAAACCCTAGATTCGACCCCGATCTAGGTAGATTAGACCCAAAATCAGAGTTTTGCTCATGGATTTGCATCAAACTCAAAGAAAATAATTTTAAAGTTAAAATTATTTAAGATCCGGCTTGTTTTAAGGCAGATCCAGGACACCCAAGGCATGAAAAGGCTTTGAATGCCACTGGAGTGGCCAGATCGGAAAGAAAACTGGAGAAAAATGGGAGAAAAATAGTGTTTTCTTTGAAATCCGGGGGCTATATATAGCCCTATGTGCGCCACACATGAGCTACATGTGGCGCACATAGGTATATATGTGGTGCATATAGCTTTCAAAATAGAGGGAAAATGGAAGAAAATGAAGAAAAACAAGGAAATTACCTTATTTCAACAGCTTTTCTTCCTTGATCTAACTTCCTTCCGTGTTTTGAGAGCCTAAGTAAGCCAATTTTGTCTCTAAATCCAAATGATTTAATTAATTAGGGGCCTAATTAATTGTGATAGTATTTTGGCAGAGGTTTGGCTTGCCTTAGGGCAATTTTCGGGATCCATTTTACAGACCCCAAGCTCTATATTTATAGAGCAATTTTTGGGCATGGCAATTTTGTAATTTTTGCCTGGATTTGAAAATTTTGAAGGCTATGTACGCCACAGATAGCCTATGTGCGCAACATATAGCCCTATATGCGTAGCATATATTTTTTGGACCGTCACATGGGGCCCACTGGGGCCACATTGGGATGTGTACCCCATACCGAATGAGTGCTATTTGACATTTCAAGACACTTTTGTGAAGGAAAGTTTTCCGGATTCGGTCCCGAAAAGGCTCCTAACCAAACATCTTTACTATATAATGTGCGACGTGCATAGTGCTATACGCTCCACCCCGTACGTGCGAAATGGGATGCATGCCATATATCCAGAAAGATGCAAATGACATTCTGAGTCACTTTACAGTTTAAAGTTTTTCCAAATTCGGCCCCGAATGATGAGTTTTTGCTAATGGGCCCGTTTTATGGCATGTGGCACTATTCTGGCCCAAAATGGAATTCGGCGTGCCAAAAGGTCGTGCCTTGCGTAGGCACTAGCAAAAATGTGTTATATATGCATAGAACACTTGAATTAGGCTAAGTTGGGTGGTGGGCCCCACATGTTTACTATTTATGGTGAATAGTGCCTTGATGGGCCCCACATCATAGTGAGCCTGGAATGTGGCAAATAGCATATCGAACACTTTGTCTTGAGTAAGGCAGCAAGTGGAATGTGTTCTGTGTGTACAGAACACACAAAACAGATTACAGTGGGTAGCAGGCCCCACTAATGCCTAGTGGGTCCCACAGTGTGGTGGGCCCGGAATATGGCATTCGGGATGCCACGAGATGTGCCTTGCGTAAGGTAGCTGTGAAATGTATTCTGTAAGTATAGAATACATAGAATAGGCTAATAGGGGTAGCGGACCCCACTAGTGCCCGGTGGGTCCCATAGCGCGGTGGTCCCGGAATGTGGCATTCGGGATGCCACGGGTTGTGCCTTGCGTAAGGCAGCTATGAGATGTCTTCTGTAAGTATAGAATACATAGAATAGGCCAATAGGGGTAACGGACCCTACCTGTGCACTATTCATGATGAATAATGCCTATGGCTTAAAATGCAATATTTTGTATTCTGCATTCCTTGCCTTGCATAGGCAATAGTAGAGTATGCTTTGTATGTACAGAGCATCCATAATAAATAATAAAGGTAGTGGGCCCTACCTGTGCACTATTCATGGTGAATAGTGCCAAATGACTAAAATGCACTATTTTGCATTTCGTGTGGTTCGCCTTGCATAGGCAACAATGAAGTGTGTTCTGTATGTACATAACACTCAGAATAGGGAAGTGAGGGTGGCGGGTCCCGCCAGGTGCCGTGGTGGGATCCACCAGTTCTGATGTATTATATGCATCAGAATACTTAGGAGAAGCTACAGAGGCCTACATGCATAATCGAGGTCAATATCAGGGACTAATACCGAGCTGAATCAACAGAAACCTGAAATTGCACGAGTGTGAAAAGTCAGGGTCAATAATACTTATATCATTATCTATTTAAATCTTATTATGAAACCATTATTTAAATCATATGCTATTTTAATTCTTTTATCATCTCCTAAACAATTAAAGTATTAATTTTTTTATTCTACTTAATACCATTCATAAATTACTTCAATTATTCCTTAATAAATAACTTACGTCATAAACCCCATTTAATCCCTTATCTTACTTAACTCGTTAATCTTCTATAATTCTTTAATCCTAATTAATTTATAACTCATTTTAAAAACTCCATTTCTATAAATTCTAAAAATTGCATATATCTCACTTTCATTTCTTTATTTTATCATGATACTTAAATATTTCTTAACCTTATTTAATACCATTTATTAATTGCTCATTTAAGTTTCTAATAATATTAAATTTACTAAATTAATCAATCATTTAAGCCTTCTTCTCAAAATTGCCGTGTTCCTCCTTAAATCCTACATTTAATGATATTAAAATATTCCATATCTTTTATAATGCTATTCCAACTATCTTTTCTTTATCAATATATTCCCCTTTCTCTTAATAATTAATCATATAATTAATTAATCAATTATAAATCAATAGCCATTACTTTTGACCAACATTCCATTAATACCACTTAACCTTTTATATTACCACTTTATCTTATTCTCATAAATAATACTCCATACCAAATTTCTTTGTCATATTAAATATTTTATTTAATATCCCCTTTACTTCTTTACTTTAATAATCAACATAATACCATTTGCATAAACCTTTTACCAAAAATCCCATTAATTTCCACTCAACATTAAATAATATCTCCTTTTTGTCTCCATTTCTTTAATTTATGCCATACTTAATTTTTTTTCATATTAAATACTTTATTCCCTCTTTAATTCTAAATCATATAATTAATTATCAATTATAGAATCCACTAAACTTATTCCTTTAATTATTTATTCAATAAATCATATATACTCCATTTAGTCATCTAAAAACATCATTTATCATCATTTAACTTAACCATATTTTAATTAATCATTAATTAACCTTCTTAATATTCTAAATAAGTTTTAATTTACCATTTTAGTAAATAAACTTGCTGCCATTTTCAGCAGCCCCATGAAGAACTCAAGAACACCCACACACACATCTCATCCACTAAAAATCAATCAAAGATTACATCTCTAATGAACTAAACTATGAAATGAAAAGCTAAAATCACTAAACATCATCTAATCTATTCGCCCAAAGGATCAAAATAAGTTAAATAATTCGGCCAGATGATTTTTTATGAGCAAACAATTCGACCCTTCATAAAAAATGCTCAAACATGTAGATATTTAGAAGATCTAACGCTAACTAGCTCACCTTTCACATAAAAGTGAATAAAATGGACTAATGTTCATCCTTTGCTTGTATTTTCATAGATTCATAACGATCCTTTCATCACCATTCATTTTCCACCATAAAATCCTCATATATGTACCTTAGACATAAGATCAACAAGAAAACTATGATCAAACATTAAGTAAGCTATGGTTTAATAATGACACTCAAGACTTAAACAGTTTTCAACTTACTCCTTAAGGAAATCAACAAGAAGTGGTTCGGCCTTTTGAAGAATAAGGAGAAAATGGGGTCTTTTCAGGCTCATTAAAAAGAATACATACCAAACTAACTCAAACATGAAAAATCCGAATGAAAAGAGCTTGTTATGTTGCGGTTTTTGAACCCCCTTGAAGAGCATGATTTGGCTTCTTTATGAAGAAACTAGAAATGAAGAAATCTTGGTTCCATCATCTTTAAAATGTATAGAACATGTATTCTTTATAAGATTTCAAGTAGATATGAAGATAAGAAGAAGTGTTGTTTCGGTTTTTCCATGAAGAATAAGGAGGATTCATGAAGAAAATGATAAGAAAAGAAGATAAGAAGTAAGAAGAATAAGGAGAGTATTTGGCCATTCTTTTCTAAAGGAAGAAAATGATATCTTTTGATGAAATGAAGGAGCAAAATCGTATGATATGAGTTAATGGGTAGGGCATGTGCAACATAACATTCATGCACCCTCACTTACCCTTAAAAAGCCCTTAATGCATACAATTTGTTTCAAGGAATATACATCATATATACATATTTTCCTTCCTTAATACCCTAAAATATGTATCAACACTCCTTTTCCCTTTCAAATTCGTATTCCTTCATAAAAATGCCCTCCATGTCATCATTTTTAATCATTTTAATTATTTTATTCACTTTCTCTTTCCTTCCACTACACCTTTTCCCCATATCTTTTCCAATTTCCCATAACTTCTTTTTCTATTACCCATACACCCATTTATTTATTCAATATTCCTTTTTCCATCTTTCAATAACACATAAATTCAAATTTCATAATTTCCACATCATCAAATCTATATTATTAAATTTTCATTTTCCACATCATCAATCCATTATTCAACTTCCATATCATTATTAATTAGTAATTAAATCAATCCATATTATATTCCTTCCATCACATGTTTAAAATAATACTTTATTATTATCTCTTATCCTTAAATAATACCCATTTATTCACTCCATAAATTCCATAATTCAAGTACGATATCATCATGTTCCTTTATGACATCATCATGATGTCATAAATAAAATTTACTAATTAAAATTTTTCTAATATTTTCTTATCATTATATACCTTCATAATTATATTATAAATCCATAATTATTCATTCCTAATAAAATTAAAACCACAATTAAACTCATTCACTTACATCATCATTGTCATTTATGACATCATAAATGAATTTCTACTTCATAAAACTTTCTTTTCTATTTTCATAAATCTTATTTTAAATCAATCATCTTTCATATATGTATCTCAATATTCTTATTTAATATTCCATTATTCACTAATCCATAATTATTTCTATACGTATATATATTATACGTACATTTTTCATTCGTATAATTCATTTATACAATCCTTAATCATACTTAATTTATAAATTATGCATACTCCAAATACAATCATAATTTATTGTAATTCCTCAATTACATGCATTTCCATGCATACATAAATATTCTTGCATCGATATACGTGTAATTTATCACTCGATCCGATTTTACACGTTTGAGCTTATTTTTTGCATTCGACTTAAACTACTATCATCTTATCATCATTTCTTAATCTCAATAGATATTTCTTATCATTACCATAATATTTATAATTTTCACCTCAAAATATACATTTTTTTCTAAAATTCCACATCATCACCCTATTTTCGATCATATAGGGTATAATTTCATCACCCTATGCATTTATACTGTATGCACCAAAATTGAGGATGTGACAAAACTTATGTACAACCAAGTATAATTTATCACATCCATTTTAACTGATATTATTTTAATTACAATTATTATATTTAGATATACTATTGATTTGTAGCAAGTAAATTTTTAGCATAATCAATGCTTTATTACATGGGATTAATAACTTAATATTTAAATTATTTTATGAGTAGACTTATAAATATTTATATAGTTAATGTTGTACAGAAATGAATTATTGTTAATCAAACTTTTAATAAACTAAAAATAATTAGGTAGAAATCCATTTTGTTATGGGAGTAAGGGTTATGCACTAAGGATAAAAATTGCTGCTTTAAGTGTGTTAGTGCACTTTGATGTACTTAAGCGATGCTTGAGAACTGAGGAGAGAATTCATAAACTATAAGAGAAGGGGGTCACGAATGTCATTAGAAAACTTTTAATGTTGTATCATATATTTGGTTAATGAAAGGCTAAATAAAAAAAATAGAATTGCAAATATCCTTCCTAGAAAGAAAACTCTCTAGAATTATAAGGATAATAATAAGCTATCAAAGACTTAGCTCTTTTATTTCCAGAGACTTGGTAAGTTATTATAGTAGCTAGTATATGTTCTTTGTTAAGTTGAATGAGCCATTAACTAGCTCATGATGTTGTATTCATGTTAAGTAATTTGTATTGGGAGCTATTGATACCTTTATTGGTGATTATTCACATGGTTAACCAATAAACTGAATGAACGATGATTCTAGAGTAACAATTCTTTTTCAACCATTACCGCTATATGATTTCATAGGATAGAAACTCTATATGTAAATAAACTGTTGGTTATTATAATGTTACTGTGTGGTCAGCATGTAATTGATGTTTAATTCTAAACTAATATGCACTATTGAAGGCTATAAACAGTTTGATTAAAGATAGAATGAAGGAAACTCATGAGTGAGAAAGTTTTCTTTAAAAGAAACAAGAAGGAAAGAAAGTTGGTTAATGGAGGTTAGTGACCATTGCACCCTCTTATCATACTAATGTGCATATTGATTTATGTTAATTGTAGTACAGAGGATAGCTTACATGTAGAATTAGTTATGGATGTTTTGATGCTGATGTATGAGAATATTCATGCTTTACTTTTGTTTTGTGAAGAATTGAATAACTAAAAGAAAGATATTAATACACTAGTAACTAATTGGGACCTAAAACTATTGCTATTATGCTAAAATTACTTTAAGGAGAATTCACATCCATCCTTACAAAAACTTGGAGAGAGGGAACTAAAATCTTTAATTAAATCTTGGTATTGTCTAGTTGTGTGGTTAATTTTTTATGCTATGGAACTCGATCATGTATGTATTTATTTATAGATATTATGGAATAAAATTAATAATAAGATGT
This sequence comes from Dalechampia spathulata, assembly GCA_948192965.1. Lineage (NCBI taxonomy): Eukaryota > Viridiplantae > Streptophyta > Magnoliopsida > Malpighiales > Euphorbiaceae > Dalechampia > Dalechampia spathulata. Next base: position 10,063 of record CANYBF010854773.1, read on the forward strand.
GCACATTCATAAAAACACAAGCTACATGTACATGTCCCTTCTTGTATATAAGTGTCCATAATTTGTATCACTTATATTTATTAGTTAGCTATTAAAGGTGCTAAAACATGGAACAAAGATTAGCATGTTTAGTACGTGTAGTATCTTATAAATATGTTGATTATGGTCCACCTTTGTGTAAATGGTAGAAGATATGGCCATGTCACTGATAAGAAATGTGCTCCTATATGCTTGTATCAAAGTTCATTAAGAGAACTAGATGATATATGATACAAGCTTATAAGTAAGTAAAAAAGAGTGCTATGTATTAAAATAGTTCATGTGTTAAGCTTTGGTGTGTGAAATACTTAGCATGATTCTTGTTAAAGCTTAAGCTGCATAAAGTGAATTAGTTTAGAGAGAGAAATAGAAACTATACCAATTCTTGAATATCATCAGATATAAATAACTTTTAAACATGGAAAACTATTGTTGGTGTTAATGTTAATTTAAATAGTCAATCTTTTATGGAAAAGAAAAAAAAAAGAAAATGAACTTAGAATCAGAAGATTTGGAGTAAGCTTTATGTTAAACCAAGAAGATGGTACGCACCATCTTTACTCTTTATTGGACCACATTAGAACTCCCTAGGCAACTATTGAGTTTTAATTCTGAACTTGTTAGTGGCTTAAGGGTATGTGAATGATAACTAATGTTGATAGAAGGCATGAACTACATTCATACGCATGAAATTGAGTGTATATTGCTGCCACCCTAACACACATTGAAAATTAAGAATATGAATCAAGGAAATGGCTAGTTAATAATACATGAACTGCTTGGTAACTATAGGGGAAATTGTGTGTTTATTAAATTATGAAGCTAAGGAGAGGATCATTAGAATGCATTAATTGATGCCAATAGTGAATATCATGACCACTATGTACCTAAAATTCCTTATGGACATTTTGATGCTTGCGCATGATATAATCCATGCACTATCTCATTTAGGTATTAGACCAAATGAATAATATATTATAGCTAATGATAAGTGTCGCACCCTAATTTTGGATCGGTCGGATTGATTGGGATGAGTCGAGCCTATCTCTTTGTCGTTTTGCCCTCATGGGCATCTTGATTCATCTTGGTGCAGTTCAGGATTCGATTTAGGGTTGCATTTAGTGTTTT